>VWZT01001713.1:153154-178229 GCA_013397055.1 Pachycephala philippinensis
GGGGGCTCTGCACGAAGCCGGGGGGCACCGGGACGGCGCCGCCAAAGAGTAAGAGGGGGGTTAGGTTGTGAGAGGTTTCGGGGTGTCAATAAAAGGAATCGGTGAGGAAAGCTGGGGAAGGGTCACGCCTCGGAAGAGGCGCTGCATAAACTGGGGAAAACAAGGACTGAAAGGTCATCGCCATGTAAACGAGGGTTTCTGATAAAATGTACCGTGTAGTAATAAAAGTAAAAGTAAAGATCTGGCTGTGTGGAATATATTTATAGGCCATATATAGATATATATATATATACACCTATATAGTTTTATATTGATGAGCTTATCGCTTCTTTCACGTTTACCTTTACCTTAATATTCAAGGCCAGGCTGGATGGGGCAGTGTCAGACTGTTCAGCGTGAACGAGGGGGAATGGCTTAAAACTGAAAGAAAGTAGGGTTAGATTAGATATCGGGAAAAAATTGTTTACTGTGAGGGTGGTGAGGCCCTGGGACAGGTTGCCCAGAGAAGCTATGGATGCCCCATCCCTGGAAGTGTCTTTAGGAGATGTAAAACGTGGTTTTTAACTTTAGATGTTTGCCCTTGTCCTTCGGAATGTTTGTGTTATCAGGAGTAAAAAATAGAAAGACTTGGAGAAAGACTTCCAAGGTCCAAATATCCCAAGCAGCACCTCCAGGCAACGGTGTAAGAAGCTGCCATGTCCCTGCTGTGTTAAATTTGGTTATAATGCTTCTTGCCCCAGAGTTTTGCAAGCCTGAACCTTGTTTTGGATGCTGCCCTCCATCCCACATTCAGGAGTATTTGAAACCCTTTTGTCCCTGACCAGAGTCAAAACAGGAATACAAATTTCAAAGACTGATGCCTTGTTTGTATAAGTGGAGGCTCAGTGGTTCAGAGAGGTTTCCTGTCCCAAATTAGAGATCCAGGTGCTGAAACAGGAAAGCTCCATGGAACCATATGCAGGAGTGATCAGACTTGTTGACTGCTGTTGAAAAGATCACTGAAAGCGTAGTTGAATGCAGACTTCTGCCACCTTCTTAAATGCCAAAGCAAATAAAAGCCTTCACCGCATAGATTGATTGAACAGCAAATTGCTTTTTATTACAACTTATTTTTTTGCATTAAGTGTATTTGAGATGTACTTTAGTATCAGTTTCTGGATTCAGTGTCCTGCAGCTCTGATTTGTGTCAGGAGACCCCTTAGGCCAGCTCTCCCAGCCAGCTGCTTCCCCTGCAAACACTCCAGGTTAATTAAGATGTATAGGATGCAGCTGCCTTTGCCAGATTCTGCCTGGAACAGGATGTGCAAATTTTCCTTGCTTTGATAAAACAGTCATGTTTACATACAGAGTCAGTGATGGGAAATAGACCTGTGATTTCTGCCTGTCACCTGGGTGTGAACAGGCTTTAAACACGTTCTGGGAATGATGCTGATGTTCCAAGCATCAGGAAGAACACATCTGGGAATGATATTCCTGTGACTGATACGGATGGGTTGTTCTTTGGGCAAAGTGATGCAGATGCAGATTAGCTGGTACAAAGTTTGAAATACCCTAATGCAAGTGTATCAGCTGTATTGGATGTTTCAGCTTTTAATCATAAAGTCTATCTTTTCCACTTATCCAAACTTAACTGTTTAAAGTGTTATTCCAGTAACTAATGGTCAAGTTGAAATTCACCTGCCTTCCTGGTTTCTTAGGATGTCTTAACATTAATACTTCTTCAGGTTTTGCTCAGCTTTCCCTTGTCTGTCCTCCCTTTGGCCATTCTTGTGTTAGTTTGACCTCCTCTATGCTTCTCTGAAGAACTCTTCCATCCTGAGTGACGCTTCCTCACGTGTTAGTCTCTCCAGGCTGCTGTTTGGCTGGGTCAGGGAGTCAGAGCTCTTCCAAAGGTGGCTGCCCATCCTTCTGCCTCCCCCTGCCCTTCCTTCCCATCCTGCACCTTCCATCTGGCAGAGAGAAGTATGTGCTTGAAATTATTCAAACTACTACCTGTAAACTCGATACTTCTTTTCATTGTATTGTGTTATGATAAAAACTCTGCATTTCTTTCTTAAGTAGTTTGCTTTTATTTTCATGTGCTTTTCTGTGTTGTTTTCATTTGGACACTTCTAAAGACTTGCTTCTGTTCAGAACTAATGGTAGTAACTCCTTGAATCATACAGGGTATTACTGTAAAATACTAGTGAGGGGAAAACTGCATTTCGCTTACAGTCTTATAAAGTAGATCTGGATTTCCAAACTCTGCAGATAAATCTGCATAATGGGCTGGAAATCTGTTGGATTTTGCTGCTGGTTGGAAGTGGTGCAACTTGTAATGGAGTTGGCTTTGCTATAGCCAATTTCAGCCATGGCGAATCATCTTACTGTGTTCCCCGTCCTCCTTGAGCTCCTGTTTTCTGTAACCATAACAGTATTTGCTGTTGCTCAGCCTCTTGAGGATGATAACAAGCATCCAAGGGGTATTATGTGTTCTCTGAAAGGGCCTGAAAATTGCTGCCTTCTTCAACTTGTCTGGAGAGTTTAGCTTAATGCAGGTATCCACGAGGGAGAAGAAACAGAGACAGAAACAAACATGAAGCATCAGGAGATCTTCTAAGACTTCTTTAACAAAGAGGTCTCAAACCAGAAATAGGAAGTGAAGACTGGAGGAGATGAGATCTTGGGGAAATAGTGTTAAACTGAGGGGACACAGTTCAGCTGGCAGGTCACATGGGCAATGAACAAGTAACACCTTCATGGATGGCCTCAGGTATCTCTTATTCCGCTGCTTTCCTTTTGGGAGTCATCCCTCCCTTCTGCTTCCAGGATAACTCTTCAAGCAGCTGTGGCTGTGTCTTTACTGTGTTTGCTTTGCTGGCTTGTTCACAGACAAGTGTGGTCTCTGCAGCAGCGTTTGAGGAGCTTGGCTAACGAGCCATCCTGATGCTCACCTGAGATAGGGAAGTGTCTGCAAACCACTTCCAGTGATGCAGTACAGGGAAAGGCACTCCTCCAGCTCTTGGAGGAGTCTGGCAAAGCGAGGAACATAGGGATTTATCTCTTGAGTTTTGGCATCACAGCAGCAAAAACTGTTACATGCTACTAGAACTCCAGTTCCTTTAACTTAAAACGTCTTAAAACTTTCTGCTTTGCAATGCCTGTGTTTAGCATTATAATTCCTTTCAATGTATTTTTGTACCAGATTACCTCTGAAAGTTAAAATTGTGACTGACCAGTAACAGCAATGTCAGATACAATGATGATAATCCTCTTTATGCCGTTTCCTAGATGTGGTGGCACCACAGGGAAGCACCAAGCTCCTTGCCAGGAAGGCACCAGTTGAATTTCGTAAAATGTTGTCTTCTAGCTCTCTCCTGCTGTCTGCAGACAAAGGGGAGAGCATATCTAGTACCAACCTCGAGGAAGCTGCAAAACCTGCTGAAGACACGAAAATGTCCACATCAAGAAAAACTGTGGTTGCATTTCCTCAGCGAGGAGTTGTTTCCTCCCGTGAGGAGGAAAACCTCACTACACCTGCAAGAGGAGGAGGCCTGAGGAAAGAGTTAGTTGAGGAAGAAACTTCATCGTCATCCAGCTCAGAGTCAGATTCTAGCTCAGATTCTGAAGACGAAAATATTGATGATTCAAAAGTTGCCATTAAAACTAAAGTTGAGTTTCCCAGACGAGACCCCATCTTTTTTGAGAACATAGCAGTAAAGGCATCAATGCTGGCAAAAGAGAAATTGTCCCAGAAATCCCTCAAAGAATATGGAATTAAGAAGCTGCCACGCAAACCAGAAATTAATGTGTCTCCTGTAAAACAGGTCAAATTTTCTAAAACATCAGTCGGCCAGGAAACATCAAAATCCAAAGCAAGAGACCCCAAAGTAAAGTCCACTCCAAAAGAGCAGAAGTTGGTCTTAGAACCACGCGTGGTGAGAAGTCTGGATCTGACCGATGTCACTCGCAAATCTGATCATGTGGAGGAAAAGTCCATTGGAACCCAGGTAGCAGCTATTCAGCTGAAAGCCTCAGCAGTGACTCAGGAAGACAAAAAGCAGAAACTGGTATCCAGAGGAGAGAAGGAAAAGCTAAAGGAGGCACAGGAGTTGGAAGCAAAAGAAGTAACTGCTCCTAAAGTGGAAGAGACTTCTGGAAGCAGAGTGTTGGTGATGGGCACCACAGCAAAGGAGGAGACCACGCAGGAAGCAGGAGTCCAGGCTGGAGAACGCAGCACGATAGAGGGTACAGCTTTAAATTGTTTGAACTTTATTGAGTCATCTGGGCTAGGGTTTGACTTTTTTAGAAGGGTTTCCACATCTTCTCTGATCTTTGTACTGAAGCTGACAGAGTGGCAGTGACTTTCTGGAAGATAAATTGTTGTTCCTTGCTAATTGTTGTAAGCTGTCAGTAATTCTCAGTCTCCAGCTATGCTCTGAAAGGAAGCGGTTTCATTTCTCTGTGTTCATAGTTTCATAAAACAGTTACTTATAAAATGGAAACAAGATTGTTTCCACTGTGAGCAAAATCATGGGTTTTATATGACACCACTTGTTTTCATTCTTCTGTTTTCTCGGAAGGATTTGGTAGCTGCCATTCTCATGAGTCAAATTTGATGCCATCTCATCGTTGCTTAAACCCTGCTGTCTTTCTGGTTCTGTTTTGGGTTTTTTGAGTTTTGTTTTGATGGGTTTTTTTCAATCCATCAGTGTTTCAGATTTCAGTAGACTTCGAGAAATCATAGTGTAATGCCAGAAACAGGTGGTGTTGATTCTGAGACTGGAAGCTTGCAAGCAACTCGTGTGGAAGTAGTGAGTCAGTTTTGTAGTGAGCTGGGGAGGAGACAGTGGTGTGTTTTCAGGGAAGGCCATCATGCATCATGTAATCATCTCCTTAGCTGTGCTTCCCTATCTGACTTACCCTTCTTATTTACTGCCACCCTGTTAATTGCCCGCTGATCTCATTTTGTGTATCTCAGTAGCAGATGTCTCTCTGTCCTGATCTGTTGTGATTCTGCCTTTCATCTTGGGCACTATAAATCTGCCATTCTTGAGACCCCTCTTCTCATTGCTACTTTGAATGAAAGAATTCGCCTGCTTGGAAGTAGAAGCAGCATAATTGTAAAGCTGCTTGGATATCATCCTTCAGGAAAGGCCTTGGGGGCCAAGGGAACAGCAAATTCAACGTGAGCCAACAATGTGCCCTCACAGGAAAGGCCACCAAGGGTTACCTGGGAGCAGCAGGCTGAGGGAGCTGCAGCTCGTCCCCCAGTGAGGTGCACCCAGGGTGCAGTGTTCAGTTTGGGGCTCCCCAGTGCAAGGGAGATGTGGGGCTGCTGGGCAGAGTCCAGCAAAGTGCCACTGAAATGGCGGAGGGACTGGAGTATCTCTCCTGTGAAGAAAGGCTGAGAGAGCTGGGACTGTTCAGCCCAGAAAAGAGAGGATTCAGACAGAACATCATCAGTGTGTGGAAATAATGGAAGAGAACACAGAGGTAAGGCTTTTTAGTGGTACACAGTGGTGGGACGAGAAGCAGTGGGTACAAACTGAAACACAGGGGTTTGCCTGAACATCAGTGAACTCTTTCTTTACTGTGAGTGATGGAGCACTGCCCAGGTTGCACAGAGAGGTGGTGGGGTCTCCATCCTTGGAGATACTCAAAAGCTGTCTGGACAGGGTCCTGGGCCTCCTGCTGTAGCTGACCCTGCCTGAGCATTTGGGGTTGGACCAGGCAACCTACAGGAGGTGTCTTCCAACCTCAACCTGTTGTTGTTACAACTTCTGTAACTCTGAAGTGCCTGACCAGGTTAAGAGACAAAATAATTGCATTTGTACGTCAGCTTCCAGGAGATGGTGCTGTGTAAAAGACCTGCCTTCTGTTTGAGGGGTTGGTTGGCTCATAATTTTATCTGTTTCCTTGCCTTCTTCCCTGATGGCAACTCAAATGACTGGAAGTGGCACTCTGTGCTGTGGTCCAGTTGACAAGGTGGTGATCAGCCAAAGGTTGGAGTCGATGATCTTGGAGGTCTTTTCCAACCTAAATGATTCTGCAGTTCAAATAATAAAATGCAGCACTGTTTGCAAGTGATAATTTTGATTTGCTTGTTCCTTCTTGCAGTCAACAGCATAAGCTTTCTTTAAAAAATAACAAAAATTTGGGATGGGCTGTTTGTTTTTATCTACAGATGATGCTTTTCTCACCATTCATCCACAGTGGAATTATAGATGCTCAAACATTATTTTTGTCTTGTATTTTGTTCTCTCTTCCTTCTTTGAGAACAGCCACTGCTTTTCTTTGTTTGACATTCAGAGCTGCCTGTACCACCTGTAATTCCTACTTCTGTCCTGCCCCTGTGCCCTTTTGTCTGCAAACTCTGCAGCAGCCACACTGAAGATGTAAAAGGAATTTTTCTCAGTGCAAACCTGGATGTTCAGGTGATGTCATCCCTTTGTAGAGCAGTCAGCAAAAACTGCTGACTTGAACTGCTGAGTGAGGAGCAAAGTTGTAGCTGCTAACTCAGAAATAGGCCTGTGATTCATTTCGGAAGAACATCCCATGAAGTGCTTGCTCTTTAAGAGACAAAGCAGAGACAAAGGATGAAGTGTGGGCAGGATCAACTCAGGGATAAATTTTTCCTTCGAGAAGCCAAGTGCAGTTTATTTGGGCAGGAAAAAGGAGGCTCCATCTGCTTTCCTTCCTGCGCATCTGTCTCCGAATTTGGAACAACTGTCTCTTGCAGGTTGAGCGTACTCTTGCCTCTACTTGCCTGTTCTTGGGGCTCTTTGGAGCAAAGAGCATCATCTGTCTCTTCTCTCTGCAGTGTTGTCTCCTGTGAGCTGTGTCAGGAGGAGCTGCGCAGTAGGCACAGGGGTACTTCCTGTCCTGTTTCACTGAAACCATGACTTACTACCTTGAGGTTTATGAGCAAGCCTTGCTAAATGTTAGGGATATTGCTCTTAATCTGATAGCTTCACACTGCAATAATTATGCCATAAGTAAAGGGAAATCCTGGTGTTCGAGTTCTTGTGTTTTTGTTGTAGGTGGACCTATTACAAAAAGGGCTTAATACAATCTAACCTGAACCACCACATACAAATTTATATGACAAAGCTTTTCACTACACTGTGCATCTTCTTCTTTTGTTAAAACTCTGGGTATACAAGAATGAATTACTATTGGGAGTAAAGTTTTATTTCTTGCAATTTCCTTTGTTGTAAAATCAGCTTGTAACAGGAACCTTTTGTGTAAATGACACTGCCTAGATTTGCATAATACTCTAAAAGCATAAGAATTAATGTTGGCTTTAACATGAAGTAAGGAGTTCTAAATAACTTTATTGGGTTATTCTTTTTTGAAGTAGAGCTAATACAAAGTTTAGAAGATTATATTTACAAGAAAAGAAATTTACATCAAAGGCTCTTGATCTATTACTGTTTGGTATAACCACATTTGAAATTAAATTGTGGAGATCTTGCTAATTCCATCACTTCTCCCCATGGCAAAAATTCAATCTGTAAAGTAGCTCTAATAGCTGTATCTCGTGCTCTGACAGGATGATACATCGTTTGTACTGCTCCTTTGCCCCTCCTGGTTTGCTAAGAATGTCACCTACTGTTCTGGCTGGAATGAAAACCAAGGCAACTATGAGAAATCCAGGAAATGCAGACATATGTCTTCCAAAGACAAATGGAATGTTCTGCCCTGTGCACCCCCAGCATTAGGTGGTAGTTTGGGTTTACAACCTGCACTGTATGAGATGCCTTGTACTGATCCCTGTTCCCCACTGCACAGTACTGCGCTGCTTTAGGGCCAGACGAGGCACCAGCTGGACTTAGGAAACTTCTCCTCTTGTTGTAGTTGCTGACTTCTTTTTCTTTCAAATGTTGACTGGATGAGGGATCTGACAGTTTATGGAGGCTGACTCAGTGCTTAAAAACACTGTCCTCTGGTGCAGCACCCTCATAGTCACCAGTTCCTGTTTGTTTTCACAGAGACCACGCCACCTGCGACGCCTGCTCCAGAGGAGTTTGACAATTCCACCTACAAGAACCTGCAGCACCATGAGTATCACACTTACACCTTCCATGATTATGTCGCTGTCCTCTCGAAGTACAGGCAGCCTCAGCCATCCTCTGGAAGGCCATCACCAAGGCACTGAAAGAACCACATTTATAACAAACACCCAGGCAGGATGATGGATTGTTCTGTTTAGCACTGTTGCTTCATCTGTGTAATTTAAAACAGATAATAAATAATAAAGGCATAATAACTTGGGCTTTTGAACAGTTCTTCCTGGCTCTTGGAATCCCTCACTTCTTGACTTTTATGAGTGAACTGCAAGTGAATCATCACTGAATAAAAACATATTTTCTACCTCTCCATATATATTATTTGGTGATAATGTAAGAAAGTCCTGACTTTTCAGTGTCTCCAAACTTTTGATACTGAGCATTCTCCCAGGACCATGTCAAAGAATCCCTTGGGATTCAACTGCCTGTGGAGTATGAGCCATGGGTTAATTTGGGCTGTGCTCCTTGCACAGTAACATGTTCCCAGCTCTGAAGAAGTTCTGTTTATTCTGGATTTGGGAGTTAAAATCATTGGCTGGGAGCAGCACAAGAAGTATTTGTCTCCTGTGGCAAGAGTGAATGTTTTGTGTTAGTGGAGGAATGCAGGTTTATGTAATGTGATTGAAACATCTCAAAACCTCTGCTCTTGTAAAGGGAGAACAGAACATACAACTTTATTTAATCATCTGCTGGGGGCTCCAGCATCCAGGTTCTGCAGTAATTGAAATAATTTAAAATGTAAGAGAATCTCAGTGGGCACTTCCTAATGGACTTTACTGTGTTGATTAAACTCTGAGGAAAAAACCTATTTCTATGGATAGAAACACTTGAATTTTATTTTCAAATGTGATGAAAATATCATGAGGGTAAAACCAGCTCCTGGTACTAATTGCTGGGAGTATGTTTCATTTCCCACTTCTTTTTTCCCCCCACTAAAAGTTAAAATTGCTGCCCAGCCTCAGTCTTGCTCTGCAGAAAATGTGAGCCATGAGGCACTTCTCAATACGCGTTATCAGCAGTTACAGTTGGTCTCAGTAAATTTTGTATTTCCATCCTATTAGTAACAGTCTCCTGCCTTCTGGGAAAATCGCCTTGATGGCCGCCAGCTGTTGTGGGTTTAGTTCCATTTTGGCTTCTTGTTCATTTTGGGGTTTTTTGGAGTTAACTGGCCTTTAAGCAGTTCTTGCAATAACTCCAGCATTTTCCATCACCTGTCTGTATTCTTTCAAGCAACAGACCAGGCAAGATCAAAGGGAAAACAGTCAGCTTTAGGAGTCTATCTGGATATTGGATGTGAATCCCTGGGTGCAATTAGTAGAGCAGATATTTTATACTGTAACTTGGCAAAAATGTGGTAAGAAGGATCAAGAGGCCTACATCAATTTGCTGTGTAGAATTTTAAGTCAGAAACCCCTGGCAAGCGATTTTATTGTCCTGTAAAAAAGAAAGAGCATGTTAGTGACTCCAACTGAAATTTAGAAATCTGTTAATGTATAAATGCACGTGCTGAGGAATAAAGAGCAGAAAGTCACTCGGACACACCAATGGTCCCATGTACACTGTACTTGTAAAAGGGAGAGAAATTTGCTGTTAACATTAAAAACATGAAAGAATCGGGGTCTTCCTTTATGAAGGGCCCACAGGAGGGCCCCAGTAGAGCCGCTGTGATTTGTTATTACCTGAGACTCCACGCAGTAACCTGAGCCCCACAGCTGAGAGCTGCACTGGTGCTGAGCTGTGCTCTGAGCTGCTCTGTGATTACAGGAGGAGGCTGCGAATTGTCAGACTCTAAGCAGTAAAAGTGAAATGTGTATTTACTCAGCCTACCCACGGTAGCTGTCACTGTTGGCTGTTGGGAGTCAGACTTGCTCACCTCGTGCCCTTTTTATTTCTCAGGAGGGTTGGTGTTCTAAACAGGGACTGAATCAGCCCAGGAGGAGTGGGTTGAGGTAGAAATGTATCTTGCTTTCAACTCCTACCCTCTGCTTAGCTGCATTTCTAACTAAGGAGGTTCTAATCTTGGTCTGGGATGGGCATTTGCTACCCTTGTTTCATGATCACAGCAAAAATTAATGGTGGATGCCTTTCCTATTTATGTAATCCTGCCTTGGTGTCTTCTGGTGATCCTTCTGCACCTCTGAAACAAAGCTGGAAGTCAAATAACTTCAAAACTCTTGTGGTGCCAGGCTTAGGTTTGCCCTGCTCAGTGAACCAGCCTGCTCTGGGAAGGGCTAAGTGTGCAAGGAAGGCACCAAGACTTTTTCCCACTGTGGTGTTTTCCTGGACTTCAATGAAAAAGGCTTCATTTTTTTGTCCTTGGCTATTATCAGATGTTGCTGTGTTTGAGTCATATGCTAACATTTAAATTTCAAGCAGGATGTGACACAATATACTCAAATTCTGTAACGTTAGTAACTTTGTCTTGCTGTGCTAGGCACTGGTGAGATAAGTCGGGGACCTTGTTTGGAAGAATGTATAATCCAGGATACAAACATAATTCCTGGAAAACCTCAAACGTGAAAGAAATTAAGTCTCAGCTTAGTTACTGTGAAAACCAGCTGTTCAGACCCAGCACAGACTTCAGAAGTGGGGTTTTCAATGCAAATTGCATTACTGGGGGAGTACAAGAAGATCTGGAAAGCGGAATTCACTCACCTCTCATTGAAGCCTCTCATTGAAAAGATGAAGCAACCACTTGCCTTGTCAAAGGGAATGGTTTTTAAACCTTATGTCTTTTTTTTTTTTTTTAAGTGTAGCAAACTGCTAAGAAAATTGCTTTTCATAATTTTCTCACACTTAGATCTTTCAAAGTAATTGCAAGGTTCAATTATTTTGGTTCTGGATGGCCACTGGAAACCCACTAACCCAAGGTCCAGAAGTGGTACTGCAAACAGAGCTTGTGGTGATCACTTTAGGTATTAAAAGTTCAAGACTTTTTCAGTCCTTCTGGTGCTTCCTGTGGCCTCCAGTCACCATAAGAACTGAAATCTATAAGGATCTTTTCAAGTTTTGTTTCAAATTTGGGAAATGAGATTTTAACTGAGTGCACTGACAGATCTTCCACAGTACATCCCCAATGTTCAACGATCAGAACACATCCAGTAAGCCCTAAAAACCTGCCCCAGCTCCTTTCTCTCACCACAAGAGATGCCATTATCCCACACTGCTTGTCTGTTCCAAACAGTTGCAATTCCTGGTGGGTCCAATCAATGGCTGGTGTGCAGTGAGTGAGCGGAAAACACACTCCCAGTATCCTGTGTAGCATCATAACATCAGGATTGTGCAAACTGACATTGGAAGGGAAGTCCTGAGATGATCAGTCCTCTGCTCTGCAGCAGGTGCAGTTAGATCAGGTTGTCCTGGACCTTGTCCAGCTGAGTTCTGAATATACTCAAGGATGGAGATCCTACAGGCCCTCTGCTCACCTTCTCCAGCATTTGGACACCCTTGTGTTTTAAAAGACAAACAAAAAACCTTTACCTGTTGTCTAATTGGGATTTTTTGTTTCCTGATGCTGATCCTTACTCCACACTTCCGACAAGCCTGGCTTTGTCCTTTCTGTACCCTCCACGGAGGTGGTTCAAAGTAGGAATCCCCCTTATTTTCCCCTTCAGACCAGGTTACTTCTCTAACACCCAAGTGATTGACTCCGTAACCAGGGTGGTTTTGTGCTGTAGTTTGGCTTGTTTGTTTTAATTTTATCCTTTTAGAGAAACTCCTCTAAATTCTGTGTAATATTAACTAAATTGTTAGGATTTTAAACAAAATACCCCACCAAGTTTCCAACTCATCCTTCTCCTCTCATGTGATTCTGTTTAATGGAATGGTAAATACTTTTTTCTATGATTCTATGGTTTCAGTGCTTAGTGTTGAGCTCATGATCATGGCTAATACAATCTATGAATATTTTTCAGCTTCCCTTTTTTTATTCAATTTTTTTTCTTTTTTCTTTTATTCTTTTTCTTTTCTTTTTCCTTTTTTTTTCTTTTTCTTTTTGTTTTTTTTTCTTTTTTTGCCTACAAACATTCAATTACACTTGGAAATTCTTACCTGCCTCTGGAAGTCTTGGATGTTTGGTTGTTTTGGGGTGGGAAAGACTGCATTAATGCTTAATTAGGGACATAAGTTTAAGTACATGTGTTTATAATAAAATATCCCAAAAGCTTTGGCTTAGTGTGTGGAGTCAGTGGGTCAACTCTCAAAATTTATTTTGGTCTCTCCTGCCCTCTTTACAAACTTTTAACTGCAAAACAGATTGACAGGAACACGTTTCTGTAAATCTGCAGCATCACAGAATACAGCCTATATGCATTTTAACTTCTAACACTCACAGAGCCCGTGCCATGTGTCTGAGTTAAGATCATCGCCTAAAATTCTTAGTGGGGTTGTTTTTGTTACTCCAGTCTGAAATGTGGCTCAAATGGCAGTGCCCTTTCCCAAACAGACAGTTCCTACAGCAGTAATGTAAAACATGAGCTAATGTAGATTATTTATGCTTTCTTTTTTTTGTTGTTGAGATTTTGCTTTGTTTTTTGTTCCTGTCTCACATCTGTCCATGATAGTGAGGTGCTCTTGCTATTCCATTTGGCCACTTGGTTTCTGAAATGTGTGACAGCATTTTTCTGGCAGGGGAGAGGGAACGTGCAAGCCACGACACACCTCGTGCTACACAAAGGCTTGTGTCGTGCCTCAAAGTAGGGAAAAAGTTACTCTTCCCTGGAGGCTTGGAAAGAGACTTGAGATCACCACTCCTCCATGCTTCCACTGCTCATTTCCAGGTGCTCCTTTTCCAAAAGGCATCTCCCATGCTTTTTTTTTTCAGTTTAAAATCATGCCAGGCAAGGCCATTCTAAACTGTATGGATGTTTCCCAAATTTTCCTGGGGTATTCCTAAAAGTGAGCTGCATCCTATAGTTTGAGGACTGGGAGAAATGTAAGTGGAGCTGGAAAGAAACTCAGAATGCAGAATACAGAACGAATATGTAGAACTGAGAGCAAGGATGGTCCTTATGACTCAGGTGTTGGACTGGATCATTTGTGAGACCTCTGGTTGCCTGGCAAGTTGCATAATTCCTTAGGTTCTCATCTTTATTTTATAGATGAGGAGTTAGTGGTCCAAACTTTCTCTTTGTGCATCACATCTATTTAGCAAGCAACTCAGAATAAAAACTAGTAAAAAAATGGGAAAGGTGTTTTTCTTACAACTTCTGTCTCGGGGGCGCACATTGTTTAAGAGCTCCGAGCTAGCTGAGGTTCTCCCAGGAGATGCAGTGCTTATTAACAGCGTGACAAAAATACACTTCAGATAGGCTGGGCAGAAATGCCAGAGATTTTGAAACTGCATTCAGGCAATGGCAAGGCCGTTGAGATACAAAAAAAGCTTTACAACTGTTCCAAATACTTACTAGTGGAAGACTGTTAACAGACAGGAAAAAATGGGGAGGTGTCCAAAACCAGCAATCCACCCTGGTGAGAAATCCAGCTGCTGGGAAGTGGAATGGTGCTGGAATTCATACCAGGTTGTTGTCTCTGGACACCAGTCAATGGACTCCATCTTTTATATCACCCTCCCGTTAGCCATAAGAAATCGGTGTTTTTCAACTCCTTTTCTCTTGGCGGCTGGATGTGGAGAAGGAGCTTTTTCTCTCAAGTCCTTGCTGAAGAACCATTTCAAAGCTGTTGGATTTTGGAGTTCAGGGAAGGAACTTCACTACTCTGCCCCACTCCTGCCTCTTGAAGGTCACCATTGGACTGAGAAAAGTCGACCAGTCTACCCTTCCTCCAGCTGCTCAACTCCTGCTGTTTGGTTTTTACTGCTGGGCCAAGAGCTGCTTATCTTTATAGTCTTCCTCCCCTCTGAATAACTTCAGGATTTATCTCTAGAATCAATGGCTGCTTTCTTCTGCACAGTCTTGGGAAACCAGCATTTTTAAAGCTCTCCAAAAGGACACCCCATTCCTCCCCCCTCTGCTTCCATCGCTGCAAATTCGAGATGACTATAAAAAAAGAGACCTGAAGAAAGAAATAATTGGGGGTTCTTTTCCTTGGTGTTGGCTGCACTTTTATGATTGTGTTTTTTGAGATTTTCCACGTAGCCTCGAGGAATGGGGAAGCTGTTTTTTCGGACGTTAAGATTCCAGGTAACAGCTACAAGATTCCAGCTGCTGCTCGGGCCTCGGGCTCCGTGATCCTCGCCGATATATGTGTGCTAATGTTAAGAGATCTGGCAGCACTTCAAGCGAGCGGGTGAAAACAACGTGTTTATTCTAAGCTTTGCTCTTGCCCTTTGACTTGACAGTGGCTGTGCGAGCGGCCTGGCTGCTCCAGCTCCACTCCTCCGGAGCATGGGAAAAGCAGGAGCAGCAGCAGGGAGACAGCTGGCTGGCTGCTGACTTAGAAAGGCATCATTGCGTCACGTCACGCTGGGTGAGTTATCTTTGCCATCAGAAGGGCCACGATTTTCCCTTTTTTTTTCCATTTTTTAAAAAATTTTGTGGGAGGTAGGTGCTCCACAAATTGATGGTGGGGATTTGGTCATGTCGAGTAAAGTGTCCCATCTGTCAGAGGCAAAGTGGGTTTTCATCCTTGAAATGTAATGCTTTTCTGACCCTTAAAAAAAAAGAACTCTGCTGGACTCCCTTTGAATCCCCTTTAAATGAATGGTTTGTAAACTTGTTAGGATTTTAGGATATTAGGGCCTTTCTCATATTTAATGTGTGGATTGTCTGACTGGAGAGATTAAAGCCAACACAAGCAATAAAGATGGATTGCCAGTAAAATAAACAGTTTGGCCTCTGACTTCACAGAGGAAGCAGATCAAGTCAAGAAAACATTTCCTAAAAGTCACTTTTCTAACTGTAAGGCAATTCTAATGGCTGATTCTTACTTAAACCTACACTGTTCTCCAGTTTATTAATCCACACATTTAACTTGGTGTGAAAGTGGAAGTTAATTGACATTCTGCTTCCAAAGCAATCCTGGCATTATGATGGGCACCAAACTGCCACATGAAATACGGAGTAAAAATGAATGGGAAGCAGTAGGGGTGTATTTCTGAGAATCCAAAGAGTTTGCAAATGATACAAATGAACAAACACGAAATCATATTGACATGCATATGGATCGCTAGGAAAATTCTGGCTCTGGATGAATCTCATGGAAAATTTATGGTAATTTCTGTCATGCCAGACTTTCGCCTTGTCTCTTTAAAACTCTTATGGTGAAACTCAGGGAGAGGTATGTCTTGCCCTGTTTGCATTTAGTGTTGTAAAGTGTACATGTGTAGAGGACTCAGTGGTAGGGAATCACATATGGGGCTCCATCCCTGAAGTCACCCAGCCGGTGAGTGTATTTTACACCTCTTTATGAGGAGCGGGCTCAGCAGGTTGCATGAGGAATGTAATGTCCTGGAGGGCTGACTTCATAATTTGTGGCCGTGGATATATTTCCTTCATGAAACCACATTTATGTTTCTTTATTGTCGTTATTATTTTAAAGGATTTTAACTACTCGCAACTCCAGTTTCTTTTTCTGTAAGCCTTGCTCTCCTGTCTTCAGTACTCTGATTTTTTAGATTTCAAGTGGCTTGGCTGCGGTGTTGAGGATCAGGTTGCTGACTGGAGACATCTGGATGGGTCTGAGATCTGTGCATATCATAATCAGATCTCTTCACTATACATTTTGAGTCCATGTTCTCATTCTTCCTCTGCATTTCTCATTGTTTTGTATCCTCTCCGTTTGTATGCAGTCTCATGTAATTATATAAAAATGGTTTCCTTATGCATGGTATGAGTTTTTATGGCTTTGCATTCACTTTCTTTCTTTCTTTCTTTCCATCATTTCATGGTTAAATAGGTAGAAAGGTTAGGTAATATGTACACAGGGACTGCTTCACCAGACTGGAGCTCTGAGTATCTCTGTTAACATGTGCTGACGCCAAAGAAGTTTACAGCATGCAGAGGGAAAAGGTTATTGTTGGTGTAACTGAATAAGTATTAGGGTTAATATATAATGTATAGGTCTATGTAATGGATAGTTTTTATTCATCATAAAATGTTCAAATGACTTGCAGATGTCTGACTGCTGCAGCTGTTGCAGACCTTGTAATGGCATTAGGCTCTGACTCAGAGAGCAGCGCCTTTGCCAAGAGATTCTGGCAGTGGCTGCAGCTGTGATATTCCCATTGAAAAAAGGACTGTCAGCAGTGGAGGTGGTGATACAAAACGGAACGGGAGGATGAGAAAGGGGCAAGGCTGGCTCTAGGTATGACAGGAAAATGGAGGTTCCGAAAGCTTCCATTTTTCCATGTTTAACTGCCTCAGTAGTGTCCTACCACTGCGCTTACTAGGGAAGCAGCTGGAATTTATAGTCACCACAGATTCTGGCTACATGCAGCTTGTGTTATATTAACTGGGGGGAAAAGCACAAAACACCAAACTTCTGATAATGTAAAACTTTGTTCCCAAGTCTTCAAAAAGAAAGAATGTTCCTAAAAGCAGACAGGATTGAATCTCACCGTGCAAACGCAGTCTGTCGCACAAACTGTGCAGCACGGGAGCTCGGCTGCTTGCTGCCTATGGAGACTGTGGAGCCAGGGAATATCTTCCTTGGGAGCCAAAGGAATGCCAGCATCCTGAAAAAGTACTGAGGGAAAAAAAATCCTCTGAGTGTCTCATGATTGTTTTCCTGTGTCTGATTGAAGTGAAGAAAATAATGAAGATTGACATGCAAAGTAGGCACATGTTTTATACGTGGGATGTTGTGCTGAGACAAACATGCTGGGTTTGAAACAGCTTTTTGATTCCTGTGTGACTGGAAAAGCAAAAGCATGACCATTTTTAGAAGAGAATTGGAGAAGGCAGTGCAAAACAAAAGCACAATTTTGACTGGGTTTGGTGATAGTTGTCAGAAAGTAGAATTGAGGGAAGCAAACCCTGGAGGCAGCTGAGCTGTAAATCCCTGAAATGGGGAGGGAGCAGAGCAAGAGTCACCTCTTGATGAAGAGTGGATTTCATCGCTGCCTTTAAACTACTTATGGAGTGTAGGGTTTAGTCATGAAGTGGACTGCAGTGCTGGTCCTGCTCTATGAACCTACAAAGCCAGAAGCAGTATTGTTTCTAGCACTTTTTGAAAGGTCTCTGCTGATTCCAGTGTGAGTCTGCCCATGATCAATGCCGTATTTATGACAGTAAAGCTATCAAAATATTCTGGTGACCTAATTGTGGCTTTCCAATACCTGAAGGGAGCCTACAAGAGAGCTGGAGAGGGACTTTTTACAGGCACCTGGAGTGACATGACGAGGGGGAATGACTTCAAACTGACAGAGAGTAGGTTTAGATTGGATATTAGGAAGAAATTCTTCCCTGTGAGGGTGGTGAGGCCCTGGCACAGGTTGCCCCAAGAAGCTGTGGCTGCCCCATCCCTGGAAGTGTTCAAGACCAGGTTGGATGGGGCTTGGGGCAACCTGGGATAGTGGAAGGTGTCCCTGCCCATGGCAGGGGAGCAGAACAAGAGGATCTTTAAGGTCCCTTCCAACCCACACCATTCTGGGATTCTTTGTTTCTTTGAAAATATACAGATTATTAGAAAAGAGATGCAGTCTACATGAACTTCACTTACCAGATTTAAAAAAGAAAAATCTTACTGATGTGACTTACTCCTTACGTGAGTAAAAGGGAATGAGTTGCTACAGCTCTCTTCTCCAGGGCTGCATCAGCTGTTGCCTGGAGCTATGAGCTGGGACCCCAAGAATCCCACCAAGTCCCCGAGAACATTGTCCTAAAGCTTCTTGAGCTCTGCCACGCTTGGGGCTGTGACCACTGCCCTGAGGAGCCTGTTCCAGTGCACAGCCACTCTCTGGCTCTGAAAAGCTTTTTCCTGATATCCAACCTAAGCATCCCCTTACAGAGCATTGTTCCCATGTTGTCTGTGCTGGTCAATGAATAAATATTGTGTGTGATGAGGAAGAATCCCAGTCCTGGATGGTCCCACGAGGCCCTACAGTGATGGTACGGGCTGTGTGGTCTGTGGGGCTTCATGCACCCCTTCTATGGGCGGAGGCTTAACTCTCTCCCTGGGAATCTGCACCTGCTCTGGGAAATAAACAGGATGTTGTGAACTGAGAAGAGCTGAAAAGTCACTGCCCAGTTTGGTGGCCCATGAGGGAGGTGGGTCTGTAGCTGCAGGCATTGCAGAGCTCAGGGAGAATGCCGTGCACAAAGCATCTCTGTGCTGCCCAGCCCCAGCCCAGGGCTGAATGGGCCACTCTTCCTCCGAGGAAGAAGCAGAGCTTGGCAGGGATACAAGCCTGGATCCCAGAAGCAGCACTGCCTTGCTAGCAGAGTGTTCTGTCTCAAGCCAATTTGCCTCCCAGCCCACCAGCTAACCCGGGCACAGCGTGAGGTTGGCATTTATTCTGCTGCTTCCCAGAGCCAAAGCTATTTCATGCAGAGCCAGTATGGGGATCTCTGTACCTTACTGCTCTACACAGCCTTTCTTTCCTAGAATGTTTTCTTATCAGTAAATCTTAGAAAAACTGTCTAGAAAGTCTCTTATATCTCCTCTTTCTTGTGAGGAAAGGCTGACTTGGGTAATCTAACTCCAGGAGAGACTTATTGGCAGGCAAAAGGACATTATGGAATTGCAATCTGTTCAAAAACAGGAATAAAGGAATTAATGGAGGAGAAGTCTGCCAGTGGCCATTGAATATGATGGTCTGATTGCAACTTCTGATTGAGAAAGGTGCAAGCTGTGCCAGGGGAGGTTCAAGTTGGACATCAGGAAGAATTTCTCTATGGAAAGGGTTGTCAAGCATTACAAGGGGCTGCCCAGGGAGGTGGTGGAGTCCCCATCCCTGGAGGTGTTCAAGAAACCTCTGGACGTGGCACTCAGTGCTTTGCTCTGGTTGAGAAGATGGAGATCCGTAAAGGTGGAACTTGATGATCTTGGAGGTCTTTTCCAACCTAAATGGATGTGGTGTCCTTGTACTCAGATGACAGCAGCCCGTCGTGTTGAGGAGAAAGCATTAATGGGAATGCTGCCCCAAACATAACCCATCAGCTGATCCAGAGCCTGGTCCAGAGGCCCGGCTGCTCCAAAGATCTAGGCTTCAGCCAGATGGGCTGGTAGGAATGTGTGTCAGCTCTGGGATGCCAGTGTGGAGGAGGAGGTGGTACAAGTGCTGCAGTGTGGACCATCAGAGACGGGCTTGGCTACCTTCATCCCAGGGGTGGGGGCGTGTGGTAGTTTCCACAAATCCCACCTTGGCAGAGACGAGAAGGGGGATGTTTGTGGAAGGCTTCTGCCCTTGGCATTTCCTATTTGCTTTTAGCTCTGTGCAGACATCTGTGTGGGGCTCAGCTCTGCTTTTGCTTTGTGCTGGGAGCTCAGGTGCCTGGCGAGACAGTTGCATTAGGCAGCAAAGCACCTAATCCTCACTGAAGGCCACCTAATCCTCTCAGCTTAATGGCCTTCTGCTCCTTCAGATAGTCCCTTCTTTATTCCTCCCCTATTTGCTCAGCAGTTGAATTCTTTCCTCTTCCATCTCCAAAAGCGCCGCCTCTGCTGGCCGGCCATTCTCATTCCTGGTTACCAACACCTCTCAGTCCTTCAGGGCTCCAAAATGCAGAAACCCATAAAAGCAGCTGGAAGTAAATGAGTAATGGAGAGGGAAGTCAGGTCTCTATGGACTGAAGAAAGTGCTCTGTAGACCAGTGTTTGAGAACCTTTCATTAGTGCTTCCTGGTTATTTTTTCTTCATTTCACTTTGCTGCATCCAAATCCCGCTCAAGCCGGTGGGAATTGTTCCACCGACTTCTGCGACAGTTGGATCTAACCCCGGTCTGAAAAGCAAAACTAGTCTCACTGGTTTTCTTTTATTTCAGTTGGTTTCACTTTCTGCTTCTCAACTCCCAGAATAATATGAATGCATTCATAGTCCTCCATGGTGAGATTCATACAAAATATTCTCTTTCTTTGTTTTTCATAAAATGTGTATCAGCAATTCCACCTCTGTCCTTCTGATTCTGTTTTCCAACCCTGTTTTTTGCCCTGTTCCACCCTCCCCACCTTCTACATGGAGGTAAATAAAAATTTCTTTTTACATATAGCACATTTTTAAAGGAACTTTGAACAGTAAGATACTCTCAGCTTTCAGCATGGTTAAAAGCAGACAGAAGCTTGCCCTCAGAAGGTAACCTGTATGTTGTTGTATCTCAGGAGGAAAAAAGATATGTAGGGTTGTGAAAGATGTTTGTTCCATCACCATGGAAGCCTCACCCAGTTCCCAGGGCAAGACATGGCACATAGGGAGGTGACAGTGGATTTCTACATCACAGCTCGATCTTCAGTTTTTAGGTGGAAGCTGTGCTTTTATTCCTAAAATAGCAGTTTGTTCCAATTAACATCTTTCTGGTAGCAAAAAGGGAGCAATGAGTAGAGCATGGTGCTACAGAACACAGAGAAGGGAACATTATCTTACAGAGCTCTGGGGGTTTGTCCTCCAGATCGCCCAAAATTCTTTCCAAGTAACGTGTTAAAATATTGGTAATGCAGTGACTCAACCATATAAACAGATGGAGTGAGTAGTGTGCAGCCAGTGATTCAGCTAATGTACAGCTCTGGAAAATTCAAATTTGATTTAACATGAGGAGAAATATTGAATAAGACATTTCTAATTTTTCCTTTTGTTTAAGGAGGCTTTAAGTAGGTTGATTTTTCTACTGAACAGAGAGGGTGGAAAAACATAAGCCAATAGCAGCTAATTCAAAGGATGGCATCCTGATCCCTGCACAGAAACTCCTTGCAGTAGTGCTGCACTGCAGTGCCAGCTCTTGGTCTGAGCCCAAGTCCTGCTGTGGGACACGAGCTCTTAATTTCTCCAGAGGGAGTGCTCCCAGCCGAGTTACGCAGATCTCCATGATCTAGTTCAAGCAAAGCTTAGCATTTATTTAGACTGAGTTAACTCATTAATTTCGGCTTTAAAATCTTAAAAGCTGTATCCACTGTAAAGTAAATCACACGTTTTTTTCCAGGTTCCTGCTATACCACGTAAAGTCGTGGCTGCAGATGTGAATGTGCTGTGCCTGCAAACAGGGCACACCAAGGCTGCTCCTTGGAATGCTCTGCAAACAGCCAGAGGACATCTAAGTTGTTGACATGTCTTCCTACATCTTTTTTATTCCCTTGGAGTGATGAAAGGAGAAACTGGTTTTCTGCAGAGGCCTCCTATTGTCAGGAGATCAACACTTAAAAACTCACCTGATTTTTATGGAAATCTGGGGGAAACCGTGTTCTCTTTAGATTATTCCAGTCTTATCACTGCAATTACAGGCTTTATTCCACAAGTTATGAGTACAGATTACTGCCACCTGCATGGAAGCCCATCCCTTCACCTCCATGTAAATGTTGCCTTTGAAAGCCTAATTATGAAAGAGTTGCCATGTACAAAGTCGAGAGGCACGAGAAGTGATCTGAACAGGTTAAATGCAGATGAATGTTATGTTTTGCACACAGTGGTAATATTCATAATGTGGTAATTGCTGAAGGATGTCAGAGGAAGCCTAATTCCTCTAGCAGCTGCATGTAGGATAGAGTTTTGCCCTCCAATACACTTACATGATCTACTGTGCCTAAATTGATACTGAAAGTGTATTCCAGAGAAGAGGTTTGGGAAAGTGCTTGTCTCATTTGATGAGGCAGGACCTCAGTAGTTTAGGGTGTGCAATTATTTGTGCCAGCTGTGAGGGGTGCTCTTATATATTGGGAACTGTTCTGAGTAGTCAGGTAAGGTCCTGACCCCACAAACCCATCCGGGCATGCTTTAAGGGATGAGCTATACTTAATAAGCATATTCAATATGCACAATGTGAAGAAGGTAGCAGAAGTTAGAAAATCTGAGCGTTCTGTTATTTGCCTGAATACTGTCAAACCCTGTTTTTATGTACTTGTAATTTGCTATTACAAAATATTAAAATGGCATTTCACTCACCCTGCCATGTGGCTTTTGCTTTTATAGAAAGAAAAGCAGCCCTCTCGCCACTGCATTGAAGCGAGTGCACCCATACCAATGGGAGCTCAGAGCATAAAACCTCATCAGCTGTGTAATAATCCTTTTAAGATTTGTAGTATGGAGAATTTCCTCAGGAGTGCTGTCTCCAGTCCTATGGATTGGATCCTTGTTCTTTTGCAGAACTGATGAGGGACAACACTCTTTGTTTGGACAATCAGAAACAGAAAGAAAAGGCACCTGTCCTTCCTCTTTCTGTTTCGTTTTGTTGGAATGTTTTGTTGTTTGCCTTTGGATCACTCATCTCAGTTACTTCTTCATTCTTTTCCCCTGTTGCTCCTGTTTTTCAAGTTGCCGGTTTCTCTCAAGGGTCCTGTAATTTTTAGAGCTTTTCTTAAATCTTTATCTCCTGGAGCCATTTCAGCTGTGATATTTTAAAAATTAAGCTTAAGCTTTAAAAATTAAGCCTGCAGAAGCTGTTTCTGAGATAACCAAAGACAAATTGAAAAGCAGGGACCTCTTGACAGTGAGTGGGATCAGAGCTTTCAATGAGCTGGAAGTCACAAGTTTGATCAGGAATGATTTTTAGGTTACTTTCTTGTGGGAACGAGGTTTACATGGTCATGTCATAATGTATAGGTGTATCTGAGAGTGTATCCATGTCGTTTAATAATGTTTGAATCTAGTGGCTTACTCCAGACAGGATTAAAGCTGACAGAATTATTTAGTTCCTGTGACTTTCATGAAAGTAAGTTGTGGAGCAGGGAGGATGTATCATGTTCTCCCCGAATCATGGAAAATCTGCAGTGGGAACTTTTGGGCAACAGCATCCACTGACTAAACCTTAAATAAATCATAACTTTGGAAGAGATTTCAGCTAAAACTTTCACCTTACACCCTAAAGTTAATGAACAATGAGGCACAGATGTGTGGGGAACCAGGCTTTCTTTATTCTGGTCACAAGCTTTAAGATTGAGGGAGTTAAAACATCTACTGAAATCACAAAAATAAGAGGCTGAGGAGAGTAAAAGATGGAGTAACTTTAACTACAAAGGCGACCAAAATATGGGATTACTGGGGTGAGGGGGAAACAGTAGATGAGGAATTTCTACACCTGTTGTGCGTGAGGGGGGAGCTCAGGAATAGAAAGTGGCAGCCAGGAAGGGAAGGAAAAGCAAAGGGAAGAAGGAGGAGAAAAGAAAATTCAAGTTGGGAAAGGCATCAAGAAAGGCTTTGAAGATCACTAAGAGGAGAGATTAAACAGAAACTAAATTAGTTTTAATTTAATCTGTACGTTCTCAGAAGAAATCAGTGAACTCCTATCCAAAGAAGTGCAGGCGAAGCAGAAGGAGAACAAAGAGGTTGCAGGGAGAATCAAATTTGAAGAAGAGGCAGGTCTGGGCATGGGAACCAGTTAATTTTAAGCACTGTTTAGTGAATGTGTCACTAATGAATGTGTCAGGGATAATGAGAGCTGAAACCTGTGGTAGAAGCAGCCAACCTGGCCACAGGAACTGTATGAGAGGTGCTGTTACACAGCACAGGATTGGAAACAGAGAAAGAGGCTCTTGTGAATGAGACAAACTAAGAGTTGGGTTGGGTTGTTTTTTTTTTTCCTAATCTTGTTTAAATAAATCATTCCCGTTAACATTGAGCTGAGATGTACCCACGTGAGCGCTCTGGATGAGCACAGCTCAGTTCCACCCTCTCTGCTCGGTGTACAAGTTCCCTCTCTGCTCACAAGTGCGATGTTCACGTGGTTCTGACTATGCAGGGAAAAACGGCTGGAAAAGGAACTCCTGGGAAGGCTCCAGGCGGTCTGGCGAGGGGATGGAGCAACTGTTTTGTCAGTGGACAAATGGTGGCAGTGTGCACAGGGTGACAAGATTCCTGAAGCAACTGTGTTGGCTGAGCAGGGTCTTGACACAGCAGTGACGTGCAGAGGACTGAGGGCAGACCTGGCTTGCAGGAACATTTAAGTAGCTGTTTCTATTGCCAAACTATTAGCCAGATCTTTTTAAAGCGGCCTGGCCCACGGAAGTTTTATATATAAACAACAAAAAAGCTGACTTGCTACTGTTAAACCAGGAAGAGTGGCATGGACCATGAAAAAATGTAGGGTATTCCCAGTTTACTGGGTACAGGATAATCAAATAGAATCCCAGTGGCGGCTTTGCAGAGGGACTGCAAGACCTGAAAATAAATCTGCTTTGGGTTTAAACTGAGCTTCCTAAAATGAGATTTGCTTTTTATGTGTCACCTTCTTCCTCCCCTTGCAACCCTCTGCTCTCAAAGCCAGCGAGGGGTTGCGGGGATGATCTTTTAGAAGTCTTTTAGAGAATGAGGAACAAGGTGGAGACAACAGATCGATCACCTGTGACATGCATGACTCAAAGGCATTCCAGCCCTTTTGCACAGCAGAGATGCTTTTTAAATATCCCAACAGCAAAATGGCCAAGTTACAGGGCACCCGTCTAAAACCACACTCCTGACACTTTCCTGCCCCTTATATAGGAATGGTTTGGGAAAAGAGGGAATATTTAACAGTGGTAACCCATGGGGGAAGGAGCTGTGACAGCGCTGGTTCCTCCCAAGTGGAGTTTTAGTACAAAAAAACCCACGTGTTGTCAGCATCTTTATTTCAGGGCATGGCAGGACCCGAGCAAGACCTGATCCATGAACAACACCTGATCCACGCGCAAGACCCTGAGGGATAGCGCAGGTCCGCCCTCACTCAGATCCCGCAGTTTGGGGGTTTGGGGAGAACAGGGGGGCGCAGGTTTCGGGGCTGGAAGGGTCACAAGGATCACCCGGGCAGTTTCAGCCCACACAGGCCGGAGGAGAAGTTCCTGGGACAGCCTGTGCGGAGCCTGCACCGCGGCTCCCGCACTCGGGGCTCCCCGGGGCGACCCCCGCCCGCCCCAGACGGCTCCCGGGGGCACCCCACAAGAAGCGAGGACTTACGGCCCCAACAGCGAGACAAGGGACTCCCCCAAGCCCGGGGAGCCGCGAGCAGCGA
>VWZT01001713.1:178863-230976 GCA_013397055.1 Pachycephala philippinensis
GGGGGGGGAGAGAGGGGAGGGAGGGAGAGGAGGCGACGCGATGCTTAAAGGGGCAGCGCCGTGCTGGCCGCTCCTCGGAGGCGGGGGGGAATCGGGGGGCGCTCCGGGGGCTCCACCGCCGCCCCTCGCCGCCGCCGCGGGGCCCTGGGCCGGAGCGGGGGCTCGGACCGCCGCGGCAGCTGCACCCCGCTGTCCCTCTCTCCCTCCTGTGATCCCTGTCCCCCTCCACAGCTGCCGTGCCCCGGGGGGCAGCAGGAAGGGGATGCGGAGATGCCCCCCGGCCGCTGCCCCGGTTTAGGGGATGCTCCCCCCTCCTCCTGCGTTCATAGAAAGCGGAGCCCGGTCGGGGCAGTGTGCGCAGAGCCGATTTGGGTTTCTCCCTCGTTTCTGTCTTCTTTTTGGTGTGACCCCGGGGTCTCCCGGCTCGGTTGTGAGCAGACACCTTCCCGACAGCCAGGCCGAGGGTTCCCGGGTGTTTACGCGGCCGCAATTAGGAGCTGAGACTTGACACTGCCCAGAGGCCCTCCTGGGGATGTGTGTAAACAATAATAAATCAAGCGCTGGTTTTATCCCCAAGTATTGGCTCAATGAGCCACATGTCCCAGGTCTCTTGGAGCAGCCCATGGCTTTCCTTCATTCCCACCACGCCGGAGTCTGTCAATTAACAATATAACAATATAACTAGTTAACACGTTCGTGTGATAATTCTCTGTATAGCTTATTGCTATTTTTTAAAATACAATTTATTAAATATTTTCCGTAGTCTTAAATGGTGATATGTAGTCTAATTTTAGAGACAGGTCACAATATTCATTTATTTTTTAAATCTGCTGCTGATGAAGTTTTTGGTCCCTTTTTGCAGTTTTGTCTGAGTAAATGACTGGTGTGGTTTAGGGAGCGAGAATCACAGAATGGTTTGGGTTGGAAGGGACCTTAAAATCATCTTCTTTCAACCCCCTGCCATGGGCAGGGACATCTTCCACTATCCCAGGTTGCTCCAAGCCCCAATGTCCAGCCTGGCCTTGGACACTGCCAGGGATCCAGGGGCAGCCACAGCTTCTCTGGGCACCTGTGCCAGGGCCTCACCAGTCTCACAGTAAATAATTTCTTCCTGATGCAAGACACTAGATCTAGTATGAAACCCTTAAAAGTGGATGAATTGCTGGTTTGTTGGCTTTTTTTTTTTGTTTTTTTTACACATGCACTTGAGAGCTGCTCAGGCAAGATTCATTTTTGTCCTTCGCCGTCTTTGGAATAGGTTGTGTGCATTCCATTAAACAGATCCCAGGAACAGGGAACATGGGCATTATGTTCTGGATGGTGGAAAACACTTGGGCTGAGATCCTGTGGAGGATAGCAAGAGGGTGTAGGTCGCTTTCAAAGTATGCTAAATATCTCATTTAATTTTTTTTTTTTTAAACTAAAAAAACCCTTTCTTAGTTTTTACAAAAAATGTGCACATAGTTAGTTCCTAATTTTATTCTCGGGCATGCTCTTGCACAAAGTTTCACTGTAGATGTTGGATAAGAAGAGTTTTAACAACTACAGCTTAGGATATCCACACATCTTGCTGTTCTCCATACTATGAATACACTCACAGGTTGTTCCCTGTCCTCTCTGGGATAGAATCTGTTTATGGTCTGCCTGTGCTGTGGGGTTATATCCCTTTAGCTATATTTGTATGTGTGGTTGAAGTGAGATGGCTTCTGCAGCTGGATGGAGTCCTGGTCACTCCCTGTTAGCTGCATGTGTGAATTTTATGGATTACACTGAACCAGGAAACAAATCGTTGTGATAGTATCAGAAATCCATCCTTACATGTATTTCCAGACTGTGTCATTGCTACAGTATCAAGCAACAGCAAATGCGTTTTGAGTGCATTTTCTGTCAAGTAAAATTGCAGATTTATCCTTTTCTGAGTCTGTGTGTAGCCACATATAGAATTATTACATTGAAGTTTTCAATAATTTCTGTGAAAAAAAATTTCACATAACCTCTTCAAAATAATTCTAATTATTTTTTTCATGTATGTTCTATCTTCACTTTATTTTATGAACTGTACTTTTACTCTTGACTTTCACCGCTTGACATATTTTCTTGTTATCTCATAATTAAAATATCCACAGGAAAACTTCAGTGCAGGTTTCACTGTGTTTTCTTTACATAATCTCCAGTTCAGTGGTGAAAGGCAGAGCTCAGTGGGCTTCAGTCACAGGGTAAAGATGGGAAGTGTAGGAACTGTTGTGCTGCACTGGGATTTTGGATTTTGGAGGCTCAGATCATTTCTCATTGATCTCCTCATTGGGTTTGGGCCATGCGTTTTTTTTTAATCTGTGCTTGTGTGTTTTGCTGGGCTGAAATTTTCTTGTTACCATTTCCCATGTGCTGATAGAAAACCCAAAAATTCTTCACATTTTGAGTACGCTATTGTTGTTTTTAGGGTTGGTGAGATTTTATTTTGTATTTGGAAGTTTCACTTTGGCATGTAAAAAGTCAAGCTGGTATTAAATAACTTAAAACCTTGATTTGTACTCAATACAATTTGGAATATCTGAGTTAAATAAAAATAACATTTTAAAGCTAAGTCCTTGCAGTCTTCCACGATAGGACTGAAAGGAGTTTAGAATGAATGAAATATAAATTTAAATTTATTGTAAATGCTTTGGTCTTATAAAATGGATAGTCTACTAGAAGCTGTAATTTCTTCTTCAAAATTTTGCTTTCCAACTTTATTTTTCTGTGCTGTAAATGCAGTGCTCTAATAAAGCCCTAATAATTCTGATTGCTACCACAGCAAGTTTAGAAGTGTTCAGGAGCAGTTCAATTTCCTGGAAGGGAGTAACCTGCAGCAGCAGCAGCTCCCTGTATTAGTGGCCGAGGGTGAATGATCACAGAGCCACCACTGTGGCAGTGGAACTGCCTGTTCTAATGGCCGTGTTAATGTCCTGAATGAAACAGTCCAAATAGTATTTCAGAATATTATGTCGTGGTCTGGGAGCCAAATGTTGCCTCTGCAAAACTGGCACATATGTGGAAGCTTACAGTAAAGCAGATTAATTTTTTTATTTGGGTGTAAGTAAGACCAAATGCAATTTTTTTGTGTGAAATTAAAAATGTTGCAAATGTTACCTCTCTCTCTTGCAGCAGCAGCAGCTGGTTACTTCAGTATCACTTGTTCAAAGAGTCTGTAGGTTTAAAAATGAGAAGTCTCAGAGCGGTTTATTTTGCCACAGCTCAGTGCTGTACAAAATGTAAAACAACTTACTGCTCTTCTAAGCAAGAGGATTCCAAGAGCAAGGAGAAAAAGCTGCTGATGGAGTCCTTTCATTTGCTTACTTGGTGCCTGATGTTGCCAAAATCTTTTACCCAGACCATTCTAGATCTCCCCAAGGGTAGTGAACACTGAAATATTCACACTTGTAGCAGGTTCTTCACTTTGTTCACTGAGGCAGTTTTGTGCCAGGACTGTGGAACACGGGATTCACCAGGTGGAACTGGGGGTGGGGTAGAAAATAAAATAAAATAATGGCACCACGGATCTGGAAATGCCAATTTTGTTGGCATGGAGCTGTGACACATTTTTATGAAGTTGGTGAGGGGCAGTAACTTGGTTCCCCTGCCAGCAGCAAGGGGATACCACGTCAGGTATGGCACTGAGAGGCAAAAGTGGGTGTCAGAAAGGGAATTAAAACTTAGATCTTGCTCTCGCATGGTTGGTTCTCATCCTTCACTGGAACACATTGTTTGGGGTTTGATGTGGCAGCTGCTCCAGGCCGTGGTGTTCTCATTTTATAGTACCTAGGTGTACAAAAGAGGTATTTGCTGTTAAGCCTGAGGACCATTTAAGTACACAGAGAGTCAAAAGGTGATTTTTGAAAACAGGAGCTGAGTGTGATAATCACAGACTGTCCCTTACCCTGCTGTGCCCAGAGATCTGCAGCTCTCTCTTCTGCAGCTGATGGGAAATTCAGGCAAAAAAGTAGAATATCGCAGCTTACTTCTGGTGTATTGAAAGAGGGATCCATTTCTTTTAAACCTCCAAATTCCAATTTATATTTTATTGGTGAGCTTTTGGAATTGTCTGTGTTTTTTCTTGAGGGCAGAAGAAGCTAGGAAGTGTGGCTGTACTTCACATCCTGCTTGGCTTTTTACGAGTTACAGAGCAAACAAAGCAAAGGGAAAAGGATATTATCATACTTACTGAAAAATAAAGTCCAAGCCTTTTATATTCCAAGGAAACAGTGGCAATTAGAGAACAGAAATTGGAGCTTTGTACATGTTTAACATGCCTAGAGAACAGGGGAATGAAAATGTGTGTGCTGTGTTGTATGGTTTTGTAACTAAAGAACTTCTGGGTCAACCTGTGATCACTTAATTTATGTGCTCTAGCCCAGTTTTCTGTGTTCTAGGCCATGTTAGCAGCAATATCAGAAAGAAGATTACCTGGTTATCTTTATTATTATTATGTATCTTTATTATTATTTTGAGGTGTTGTTCTCAGTAGCTTAATTCTTAGTCCTACTAAAATTTGCCATGATGAATATGTTTGAGCAGGGTTATTCTGCCAGCTTTACGATGACTCAGCATCTTGCAAATGACTCTAAGAGAAAGTAAATGTGTTAATTTAAAAGAAAGGGAGGATTCTTCTTATTTAAGAGCATATCAGCAGTTGAGTTGTGGATTTTAGTGTTGCAGAGGGGAAAGGAGCATAAGCATTCACATGGAGCATGTGGCTGTTCCTTGAAAAACTTCAACAGACCATGAGCTCTTGGAAAACATGGCTTATATATGTTTCTGGGCAAATATTTATTAACTAAATTACCTGAATATTCCACATAACACGAATGTCTTCCTGTCTGTTGGTCCTTGCGTGTCACCTGACTGTGCAGTCATCACCTGGACCAAGTAGTTCAGCATGATGCAGCTCACAGCAGTAGGTGATGGGTAAGTTTGATCCTAAATAGTCTTTCTTCACCCCAGAACACTTAGGCAGCAGTCATAACTCCTGGAGGGATGGAGACTTGTGTTTGGGAGAGGTGGGAAACAAGAGTGGAGCAGGAAAGGAGGAGTTTTTATTTAACCGTCATTTTGAAAAGAAAATAACAGTTCATTTTAGGGCCCAAACTTAGTAGCAAAACAAAGTTACTTGTTCAGATTTGACCAAATATTAGAGTCAAAACAGGGAAGATTCTGGGAAAGTTAGTGGTGGATTGGAACTGGATTTGACAGAGAGTTGCAGGACCAGGATTTTGTGTCACTTTCAGGTTTTTTCGGCTAGTCCAAGTTAATGCTTGATTCATTGATGAGGTTGTTATTCCAGAAATCATAAAAGACAGAAAAATGAAATAATTGATAGGGGAACATCTTGATCTTGATGAATTGTTTAAATGCCAAAAATATGTTGAGGGCATTTTTTTACCCGTTCGACGTCCGAAGCCCATTTTAAATGCATTTATTATTTAAATAAAACTCCACTTCACCCTTCAACTGTACTTCAATAGCATCAGGAATTCAGCCCTTCATAGAATAATTGGAAACTTTTATGGTTTTATAATAAAAATGTTGGAAAACATAACATATGCTTACACAAACTGCTCACATTGTAAACTATTCAATAGCAATAAAGGCAGAGAGACTGGTGGTTATTCTGTGTCTTCTTTATGAAACCACAAAGTGTAAACACAAAACAAGATTCATTTCAGTCATATGGGTTTATTGGGTGCTGATGCAAATCCTGATTAAAATAGGATTTCCTGTTGCTTTTGTTTAATTTGCCTGGAACGAGATGGTTCTATGAGTGTCTCCAAAAGTAAGAGATTTGGGACATGCTCGTGTGGATATTCCAAAGGCTTCAGTGGCAAAGGGATGGAGTTGTGTCTAGGACGTGAGCAACCCTGTTTATCCATGTGGAGAATGCCAGGGAAATGGGGAGGGTGGTGGAGTTCTCACCTGTTTTTTCTCTTTATCAATTTTATTTTTTTAAATGAAATTGTGTTTGAAAAAGTAATTAAGTATCAGTAAGTAGGAGTTGTGCAGGACTAGTTCCAGCTGTGGAAGTGCTGATACACATCCTCAGGTCTGTAAGGGGTGTTTGTAGTCTTTCCAATGCCACCCTCCTGCCACGAGAGCAGCAAGACAGATGTGACACCATCTTCCTGATTTTTGGGTCCAGCATGTTATAACAGCACATAAAAACTGAGGGCAAAAAAATCCTTCTCTGTCCTTTAACAAGAAATATATGTGAGGATTCATGATGTGTGTGTGAGGATTCTCATGCTGGACCCATAAAAAGTCCTCCAGTTCGTAGTGTTAAAAATACAGAAAAAAAGGAGTCTTCATTTATTATGTGAATATTGGCGGTGGATGAGGGAGTGATGGGAAATATTTTTGCTCCCTCATACCCTAATCCCTCAGGAATCTTAGAATAATTAAAGAGGGAGGTTTCCTCTTCCCCAAGTTTTGTTTTTCTCTTGCCAAAATTGCTGTTTAGTCCCCTAAATTCCTTAGTATTACTTTATGGGGCTAATAAAGCAGGGTCAAATTACAGTGTGAATTGGGTAGAAGAAATGAGATGCTGCAGGAAGTTCCTTGAATTTGAGGATCTTTCCATAGTCAGAAGAATGAGGATTCTATTTTACAGGAGGTAGGAGAGCAACCTGAGGATTTCCTTCCAGAATTCCAAGAGCTACCTGGGGGCAGGATGCGTGGCAGACTGAGGTGACATCATTTTATTACTGCATTGGGTAGAATTCCTCATCTTTCTCATCCTTGTTAAGAAGGGCTGTGATAAATTGGTGATGGCATGAATCAGGAATGTGACCCATGATTATGCACCTTTCCCAAGAAATAGGCTGGTGTACACACCAAGGATGTGTGAGGAATTAGGAGCTGGAGTTCTTCACAAGACCTAGATCCCCTCAGTTTTACTTCTGTTGTTGTGCCTGGAGGAATTCCTATGATCTATGCATCCTTAATACTCATTTCATCAGTTAACTGCATATGCAATTCTAGCTTATATAAAGTGGCACATTTTTTATAATTTTTTTTCCATTTGGTACTTGCAAATAGGAGAATTCACAGAATTAAATGTACCAAAAGCAGAGTTTAAACAAAGAGTGAGTTGCTAAAGGAACACAGATCTTTTAATGAGGTGGTTTGTTGTTGGTCATGCTGTATGACAATGTGTGGTGGTGCTTGGAAGGTGGTCTGTGATATGAATGCTTTGTATGGCTTGTTAAGATCTGAAATGGAGGGATATGAAAAGAGGATGCTGTGGAAGATTAATGGGACAACAAAGCTGGAGGTACCCTGTTGGGGAGGTCTTGCTGAATAAAGTCAGTGCTGCTTAGTATGTATGTTCAAAATCCTACATGCAAAGCAAGGTTGATGGTAGCTTGGAGTGTAGCCTCTATTTCTGCAGAAATTCAACTTTAGTTGTGGATTTTAATTTATTTTTAATTTTCAGTTTCTTGAAGTATAATTTGCATTCGTCTTTTTAATGTAATCTCAAATTCATCAGGATTAACATATAAACAACTCTATTGCACCGCCAAACAATAAAGGGAACAAAGTGACACAAAATAAATCTCATTTTACTGCAGCCAAAAATTGGTTTTGTGGCTTTTTAGGGCTTGACTCCCAGGGCAATTGACAGCATAGCTGTTGTAGAGTAACTGAGTGGCTGTATCTGTGTGATGGAACTCCCTGAGGCTGGTATTATGTTCCTGAACAGGAACATTGTCTTTCTTAAAAGTATAATATTCTAAATAATGACTGTACTTTGTAAGTACATGAGATAGAGGAAATGGAAGCCACCTTGGTGCTGAATGAGGAGAACATCCTCATTGAGCACGGTTTTAATAAACTTGTCTGCATCAACTTCATACTGATTTGTTTGTCTTAATTTCGCTGAATGACTCTGCGTGGGCAGGCCGGTGGAGATGGATCACCACTGCAGCAAAGGTGGATTGAATCCTGGGTGTTGGCACGGGTACTCTGCTTACTGCTTCTTTATTGGAATCAATTATTACTATCATTATTTGAACCTGTAAAAATACATTGATCTTAATGTCTGCTCATATTTGTACACGTGAAGGTATGCACAGGTCTTTGCTTCCTGTGAGCTGAAACACAGAATGAGAGGATGACTCAAACGAGGGTTCTTCAATGCTTGAATGAACAAGTTCCCATTTTACTTTGTAGTAAAAACCTCAGTGGTGATTCACTTTCTGAGAGACAAAGCAAGTTGCCCTTCGTTTTGGTTTCATGGTTAGGTATTTTTATTATGATGGCATCACTTTAAAGCTTGTCTGCAAGAGGAATAAAAGAAAAACACAAATTGGCAATAGCAAGTCCAGGTTTAGGCTCCACGGTGCCTTGGTGTTGTCTGCACCCTTTAACAGGTGTATCTGCCCCCTCTTCTTGCCCCCACTGAGATGTGCAAGAAGACATAATCTGCAAGCTCAGATCTCTCTTGCTGACATGTTTTAGGGTAGACAGCAGTATTAAATGTTGTCCAGTGTCTCTTGGAAGAGGGCAATATCACTGCAATATCCTCTGGCTCCTTCTCAGCCACACCTTTCCCTCTGCAGCTTCTTTCACCCGGGCCTGCGTTTCTTTAGCAGCTCTTTGTTCCTGCCCTTGATATCTCATAAGCTGTCTTAGAAATTTGCTATTTCCAGAGTTTCAGCTGAAGGCTTTGCAGGCAAGGACTACTTCTTCACACACTGAATATTTTTGACTGACCAAATCTGGCAGCAGTGGCACCATTGGTTCTTGGCTGCAGTTATTTCTGAATGGAGGAGCAGGATTTTCAGATTTGCTGTAGACCTCAACATTTATAACACTTGTGTCTGACCAGAGACAAGGAATGGATAATTTATCTACTTATCTATCCCAATTTATCTGGCAGTGACCTCCATTATGAAGATGCCATGAATAGTGAGAATTCTTTCATTTGAAAGGAGCCCAGTAAATTGAAGTGAGAATGAGTACCAAAATGCATGGTGTGTGAAGAAGGCAGTAAGAGGGTTACACTGTGCTCAGAACAGAATTAAGAAGCTGCAAAAATGAGAGAAGCCCATTTTCTGAAGACATAGATCTTTGACAGTTTAAGAAAAGCAGAGCTTTTAATGTGCCGTCTGCTCGTTGAGCCTTCAAGACCAGGTGTATCACTTTGGTCTGAAACGCCTTCTTGCACAGTGTTCAATCTCTAACCAATGGCTGAAATTTAAACTGCCTTAAAATTCCTCAAACATCTTCCCTGCTCTGTTTAGAACCAGATTTCATGAAGCAGAGATGACTTCTAGATTGAGTGGCCCTTCACATTTTGTTTTTCTGTGAACTTGTCTGAAAACTTGTTGAAAAACAACACGTGCGTAAATTTTGGTTCTCAAATCCAAAGACCAATTTCGTGTTGCTTTCAAAAATGTTGGAGTTATTTTCTCTCCAGTTCTTATTGTGAACTTTGTCTGTGTGAGAAACGGAGATAATCTGATTCAAGATTTCAGCTGTGTTTTAGCCATCATAAAATTTCTGGTGGCCTCTGTGCAACCTTAGTGTCTGGAACTTCCCCTGAGATGGTTTTTTAATGCTTTTCAGCAGTTGTGTTTTCTAAGTATGTTTTCACAATCTTTGCTACTTTGCTTTCACAATCCTTACTACTTTTTAAAAGTAGCTTCAATGTATCAAATGGGTGCTATTAAGGATAATTAACGTAATTTTAAGTGGTAAGTTTTGGAAAGCTTTTTAAAATTGCCGAATAATCCTGCAGCAGAACCTGTCTTCACAGAACACAGGATCCTAACAATGGCCCATTTCTAGCATCATGCTTTGATTTTACCATTGATTGTATTTATATTATGATGAAGGAGATTTAAATGGGGGAAAAAGAATCTCTCACCTTTCTTGATTTCATGCTTAATTTTCACAACACTGGTGAGTTATTCCTATTTGCATTTCGCAGTTTTATTTCTGAGATGTGTCTTGTCTAGTCTTGGCAGACAGACACTGATCCAGAGAGTAAAATAGGAAGGTTGAACAGTGAGTGAGTTATTATCCAAATGGAGCCTTCTGTTAGAGGTGTCAGCAGAGACAAAGGTTGAATGTAGAGAATGAATGGAATAAGATGAGAGAAAGATCAAATAATGGGATAAGAAGTTCAAGCGTGGGATAATGGGTGTGATTAGAAATTATTAACAATGCAAAAATTTGCAAAATGTGCAAAAAAATTCCTGTCTGTTCATTTAAACTTGATGAGGGAACAACATAATAAAACATTTTTTTAAAAAAATCATATTCAGTCTTAGAATGCGTGTTCTATGGTGTTGTTTTCTTCTGACTATTTCTCTGTTGGTTTGTAGGTTTCTGTCTTCCACGTTGTACATCAGTGGGATCTCTGTGCTGGAACAAGATAATGTCTTCTTCAACTCATTGAAGGAAAGGGGTGAGCAGCTTTCTCACAGCCAATATTTTATCTTCTTCAGAAAGCAGCATGCCCTGGAAACAAATATCATCATGTATTGTGTTGAAAAGGAAGCCAGTTCTAGATGCTTTTCATGTGTCAAAGAGAATTGATTTTTGTTTCTTTTTAGCTTGGTGTGTGAATGTAAGGATCTAATGTTATATAGCAAGTGCCAGGACTAAAGTTAAGTAAGAATGAACAAAGAGCCATGCCGAATCTGCCAGTCATGCATTTTTCTCTGAAGGACTTCAAAGAAACATGTATGAGGGAAAATTAGAAGGAATGATTACTTGTTAACAAGTCTGTTGAGTAGTTCCTTCACAACCCTGAGAGGGTTGGTGGTTAGTTCATAGCCTGAAGCATAACTATTTATATCTCTTACAAACATCTGTTGTAGCTTGTATATGTTAAAAATGATACCACTGATCTCCAGCAGCTCACTTGCACCTTCTGTTAACGTTACTGGGTGGTCCTTGTGCCCTTAATTATGAAGGAGTAAGTGGAACAAGTGAGGAGTGATGTGTGTTAAGTGATCACTCTGTGTGTATGGTTCAGCTCCCCTTTAATCTCTTCTCTTACACACTCAACTTGCACAAAGTCTCCACATTTCTAATTATGATTACCCCTCTTCATTTAGCTTCCTTTCTGCTTTACGTTTTCCCTTCATACCTTGTTTTATTAAAGGCTTCCCTTTTTTTTTCCCTTTGCTATGTAGAGCACAATGCTTTTATGAATTCCCTTTCGCCACAGGTATCAGTGGAGTTTCTGATTGCAGCTCATGCATCAGCTTCCAGTTACATGACCTTAAGCTTTTCCTTGGGTTTTCCACATGCTTTGCTTTCAAAATAAATAGAATGAGAGTTAGTTCTGTTCTGTGTGAAGCAGACTGGCAGACTCACCCTCAGGTTATTTTTGCTATTTGTAAGTCTTTGAATATAACACAAACGCACAGTTTTCCCTCTACTCTCAATTTCTTTCACAGAGAATAATTGGCATTTGAAAGCTAAGTTGTTCAGAAGTCATATATTCTTGGGTTCACCTCAGACAGCAAATACTCTGTGTCCTAAGGCACAGTGTGCTGGTTAGAGATGGTCCTGCTGGGAGCTGAGAATCGACACACATGAGACAGAAATTACCACACCAGTAGGTCAGCCAAGAGCAGGGGTTGTACGAGTGCACCGCAACCGCTTCAGACCAAGTCAGCTGCTTTCCATCAGAGCCACCTTTAACAGGGAGAGGCCTGAACCAGCCTGGCTGACTCGATGTAAAAAGGATCAGAAACCATCCACGTGTTGTGTGAGCTCCATGGTGGAGCTGTGGAAGTAATTAGCTGTGGCAGTGATAAACATCTGGGAGCCATAGCAGCCCCATCGCTGTCTGCAGCCTGAGCATCTGCTGAGGCTGTGCCTGCTAACGAGCCCTGGGTGCTGCATCCCAAATGAGGTTATAAAAGCCAAATCTGTAAATACCTTTTCAGTTACTTTTCTTACAGTTTAACGTAGTTTGTTTCTCGCCTCTACTGAGTAATGAGAAAATGTTTCTTTTTAGTGAACCGAAGTAATTCCTCAGTTAATTGCCTCAATTTAAGTGTGTGATTAGCTCAATTTGTTCTTCTTGATTTGCAGTGGTTGTCTTCACTAAATCTCATCAGTTCCTATCTTGCCTAATAGCTTAATCTTTTTCTACTGTAATTATAAGTCAGAGGGGAAGCTCTTGTGGGAAATAAAGGATATACCCATGTAGAATTCTTTCCAGTCATTCCCCTGGGAGAAAATAGGGCAAAAGTCCTTCTAGATGAAATAATCTATGGATCTAGCTCAAAGCTGCGCACCTCCTTTCTTCTTTTGTGTGGCCTAAGGGCCTTCCAGATGTGGAACGTCTCTTCCTTATGGAAATCTGGAAGGAGGGGTTGGTCCAGCTTGTCTTGTTCTCCAGAAATTCTTGCCATGTGCTATTGTCTTTACCAGTTTACATGTATTATCTCTGTGGCCTCCCTCTCTAGGTTTTTCTTCATGCCACTAATATGATCTCACATCCCTGTGAACTCTAAGACCTTCTTCTATAACTGTTTCACTTTTTGTTTTCTCATTTTTGCCTAAGAATTTCATCTTTCCCCCACAGCCAGTTTCTTCAGCAGTGTTTTCTGTGGGACTTAGCTTTAAAATAATCATTAAATAGTGTTTGCTCTTTGTTGATCATTTCGACTGTTCTGCTTTTATTCTGAGGGTAGTCTGGTCCATGCTTTGGATGTCACAGTCATAAATTAAATGTATGTCTTTTGAGAAGGAAGAAAAGCAGCGTTTTCTATGTGCCTGTTCAGTCTATCAATACAGGCAGACACTTGCCCTGGCTGTCACCTGCCATTTATGAAAGAAAATAAATGTTTAAATATAAGGCAAATGCTTACAGGGCTGATGTTTTAGAATGTGTTCCCTTAAAGTATTTTGAGAGGTATCTCACTTATTGTGGCAAATGCTGATTTAACTTTTAACACTAAATGATTCATAACTGTAAAAAAGATTTTAAAATCTGAAGTACTTCTTTCAGTGAGTGCACTTATGTCGTTCCCTTTTTATTCTAATTTTGGTGGAGAAATCAGTAACGTTTTTGGAGTTTCAAAGAAAGAATACTGATGTGCTGTATAAACAGATATAACCTAGTTTGTAGAGGAAGCCATGCTTACATCATCCTGGTGAACTTCTCTGGTCTTTGAAGCTGTTTAAAAAAAGATTTAAAAAATTGCACTCATACTTAGGAATTACACTGAGTGAAGTTGATGCAAAGTAAGGTTTGAGGTTTCTCATGAGGAGTTTGGTTTGTCTCTGTGCCTGAAACTGTTAACAAAGAAGGGAACCTTGAAATTTGTCCTGTGTTTCCAAAATGAAACACTCACTTGAGACTATTATAATCGGTAGGGGAAGATATCCAGAAATGTAAAAATTGCTCTTAAAAATGGTCATATGCTGTAGTAGTGTGCAATAGTAAGGGAAGGACTTAAAAATAGTTGAAAAATTTGTAGTGATTGAACACATTACAAAAAAAAAAAAAAAGGATTCTGTTTCAGACCTTAAACTGGTGAAAATTTTAAAACTTAGTTTTTTCAATACTGACTTAAGTGGAAATGAGCAGAAAATCTGGAATTACTACCTGGATGTAATCTTTTTCAAGACATAAGCTGTGACTTTTTTTTTAATATGGATTTTTTTTTAATAGTAGTTAAACATTAGGACTCCCACGTGTCGAGGAAAATTGACTTCTGTGTTAATAGTTACTGGTAATAGCTTAATGAGTTATGTGATTTCAGTTGTAATGGCTGCAAATCTGACAAGAAAATGAAATGTGAAGTAGTAATTTGGTGAGTGCACTCTATCCGGTGGTGGTGCTTTGCTAATTTATTTTTTTTTAATTACTGTATGTCTTAACTTAAAAATGTTTAACTCATCTGGGCACCAAACTCCAGCTAATGCCTAGAGGGAATAACATGATGCATTTACTTGTGTTTAAATCCTGTTGTAATTAATATTTCCCAAAGTATCAAATGTCTCTGAAATCGAGACTTCTGAATTCCTCGGTCACTTTTGAAACTTTATAATCACATGGGCCCAATTGCTTAAAAGTTTTTAGATACTTTTCCATTCTTTGTTGAACCTTAAATGGCTTGGATGGCAAATTCCTGGTGTCAGAAGTGATTTGAGCCTTGGGTCTCTGAAAGTAGTTTCAGGTCCTACTTTAGAATATGGGATTTACACTCATAAGTGAACAGGGTATTCCTTAACACTTTGCATTTGGTTCATCATTTTAAACTATTATTATTTCAGTTACAGTGATGCTCAGTGGGTTGGTAGCCTTTTCAAAACACAGAAACATAAACCTGCCCGTTTCTAGATTTCATGTTTTATCTTAGAATGTCAGTTAAGAAGCGCAGAAGTAAATGCTAAAGTTTACTTGAAGTTTGTGAGTGTAAAAGAACCTCAGCCTCTTATTAAAAATTTTACTTTAAAATATAAAAAGATACTATGAACTTTTTGCTGATAAAACCTGTTATATTTCCAAAGTGAATTTTTTAGTTGTTTGAATATGCACGTGGCCCTTGTTATCAATAAACTCTCCGAGAGGTGTGCATAAATCTGAATTTTTACCTTTATTTTTTCTTCATCCTTTAGAACTGGATTCTAAGTGGCCACTTTTGTAACTGACTATTTTTTTTTCTTTAAAGAATATTTGTTCACGCTTATGATGATTTGACATAATTAATGTCTTAATAACCATGATGGCAACACAGACATTAAGTATAGACAACTATCAAGATGGACAACAGGTAGGTGTGTTTTCATTTCTCTAGGAACTAAATACAGTTAGGAAGAGGAAAATAAAATAGTGACTTTGTCCTTAGTGCCTGCTTTGGCATTTTTTAAGGTGGAATAATGAAACATACTCATGTTGTGTCTGGTCATGATGTTTCTTTTTTGTACAACAGGCTGTGTTTCTACACTTTAAATTGCTAAATTAGAATGCTGTTAACTGGAGACAAGTCATGAGGTGGCCTGTACTCTGAAGACCCATTTTTCTGTTACTCTGTGTCAGCCCTAAGCAATAAATACATGTACTTCTGACAGCAGATGGCAACAATGGAGAACAGTTAAAAGAAAACCAGCAACTTTCCACATTTCTTTTAAAATGTTAATCTGAACGCAGTCAGATTTTTGATTTTTGGTTTTGTTGTTTGTTTCTTTTATTGCAACTGTAATTTCTCTCTCTCCTTTTACCTACCTTACATATTTGACTTTATTCCACCAGCAAATACATTCCATCCTGTGGCAGTGAAAGTCAAATATGTTTTTTTCTAAGTAATGGATTGGGAGAGAGCTTTTTCTTCCTATTTGTTGTGTATTTCAAGCTCTCAGTGTCCGAGGTAGACAGGTAATTTGGGTGCCTGAGGTTTTTCTAGTTTGGAAATGGCCCACAGAAAAAAACTTGCAGTTTTAAGTGAGCTATTTCCTCCTCCTGGGGAGATAGAACCCTAACAGAACACACTCCCTCCCTTCAAACTCTGCAGATATATGGCCAACATTTATAATCACTTGTCTGAGTCATCCCCTTTTAATTTGCTCCTCCTTCCTGTCATTAGCCAAGAAATGAGTCCATTAGTTGCATATTTTTTTTGCAAGCATTTTGGCTTGAAAATCATCTCTCCTGTCTGAGGAAGCTCTTTGCAAGGCAGGCTGCTCTGTTCGGTGGGAGATGCTGGATTTTCCAAGTTTCTGGCTTTGCTGGGATATGGCTCAGCCACAATGGGTAATAAAGCACAAACCTTTTGGTTCTCCCAGACTGTGTTCAGAATACTATAAATTTTTCTGCTCCTATTGTGTGGAAATAAATTAAATTCTGTTAAAGTCAGGTTTTCTAGTAGTTTCTGGAGGCCTTCCTCTGCAGCTGGCAGTTCTGGCTGCCTGGGGATACCTAGAACAGCATCTGTCCTCTACTTGAGATAAAAGAGAAGTAAGAGAAAAGATTGCAGTGGTTTCATGTCTTTGTGCAGATGCTCAAATGGGAGAAAACCAAAGAGTTTGGGCTGAGGGTTGGAAACTGTGACTTTAAAAGCTCAGGTTCCTGTAAGACCTTTTAGTCCAAAAGATATTTAGCTGGAGGTGTTGGAAAAAACACTTTGAACACCTTCAAAGCACCCCAAAGGTGTGCCCCGCCTCCTAATGCAATTTAGGAGGTGCTCAGGTGAAGCTGTGGCTCTGTGTTGCTTTTCCATGGCATAAATATGTGTTAAATGGATGTGTAGAAGGAGTTACTGCTGTTTTCTCCAGTAGTTTGATAGTCCTAAAATACCTGGTTCTTACAATATGTAAAATGGAGTGCTAAAGGTCATGGGAGGTTATGCTCCTGTAATTGAAGGACTGGAGGGACAGAATATTTCAGATCTTTTTAAGAAAATGTGCATTTTAATGGATAAAAAAACCAAGAAGATTATTTTCCTCAGTATCCTGATACAATGCACAGCAAGAAATAAAAAAGAAGACTTAGGAGGATAAACTTTACGTTGATTTCATCCTAAAGGATTTTTTTGCAGACATTCCCATAAACTTCTTGGAGCAATGTGTACTGTAGGCTTTTCCAAAACCAGCCACTTCAGAGACAAAATGCTTTAACAATTTACTGATATCTGTCATTCCCATTTTAAAGCCAAATGCTAAAACTCGAAGTGACCTTTATCCATCAAAAAGTGTCAGGGACTAAAAGAGGGGTTTTGTTGCTGCTACAACTTCTTGTGTCACTGCCAAGTCACACCAACCTTCTGGCAATTTAGGAGCCCTTTGCACTGCTCTTCCCTCAGAACACAGGACCCTTATTTTACGTCAGGGCTACAGATTTACTTGGAACTTACCCTTTTTTTCTACAGATGCAAGTGGTAACAGAGTTAAAAACTGAACAAGATCCCAACTGCTCTGAAACTGATGCCGAAGGGGTGAGTCCTGCCCCTGTAGAATCTCAGACTCCAATGGATGCAGACAAGCAGGCCATTTACAGGTAGTGATGGACTCCTGTTCTGTCTTTTGAAGGGTAAAGGATAGGGTAGAGGATTTATTTTTTTTAATAAATAAATAATAAGTAGCTTAAAATCAGGTGATCTCCTGGCTGTCTCTGTAGTTTGTAGGGGAAGAATGAGATCAAAAAGGCTTCACTGTCAGTCATCAGCCAAGGAAAAACCTCCTGAGAGTGTGGGATTCTTCAGTTTCAGCAGAGTTTTAAAGGGTATTCCAAGGGTGGCTGCAAAATTTAGCAAGCTACCTTAGACGTTTAACTGTGGTCACTATTTGTCATATTGTAGCTTTTCTCTTTAATGCAAGTTTTTACTTTTATTGTAATTAGGTCAATCTTTACTCCTTTTTCTAACAATCTATTCCCCAGTAATTAGCTCAAAATGGATTAAATATTGATGTATGAACACATGAAATTGAGATTTTTCAGTGTTAAGTGCTGTGCTAAGCAGTTTGCTCAGTTTTGATGGGGTTAAGTGTTCCTTCACTTTAACTACTTTATAAAGACAGAATTATTACTGGTTTTCAGATTTTAAAAAAAGGGGAAAAAGCCAAACAAGACACCAAAAAAAACCCCCAACCTGAGGCAGAAGGATGTATCCATTCATTTACAGACTTGTTCTAACTAAATCATCTTCTCCTCAGAGCATGATTTCACAGGAGGCCTCTGAGCACAGCCTGAATACTCTTCTCAATTTTTTAAAGTTACTTCATGATGTATAAGTGTGGCTCACATTAAAGAATAAATGAATTTTATCAGGCTTCATTTAAATCTGCATTCATCCTGTTTGTAAATCCTAAATCTCATTTCTAGTGCGCTGTATTAATCTATCTCAGTGCCACTCAATTACAGTGAATTAAACAGAGATTTTTTGCTTGTGATTGTTCTCTTTAATTAAATATATACGTATTTTACTGCTGTATTTGCCTCTGGAGTGTGGTAAATCAAAATGAAAATAAACTCCTATCTTGTTTTGCTCTTGCCAGTGGTGTTATATGCAGTCTCTTCCAGAATTTGTCACACTCCCATGAGTGACTGTGAGCTTTCCTGAGCTAGATGTCTTAATTTTCACATAAGTGAAAATACTTATTCATGTATTTAAACTTTTTGTTTCTAGGCACCCACTATTTCCCTTGTTAGCACTATTATTTGAAAAATGTGAACAATCTACACAAGGCTCTGAAGGCACAACTTCTGCCAGTTTTGATGTAGATATTGAAAACTTTGTAAGGAAGCAGGAGAAAGAAGGAAAACCTTTTTTCTGTGAAGATCCAGAAACTGATAATTTGGTAAGTATTAGCTGTTGGTTTCACTTCTGAAACAATCATCACATTTGCAGCTTCTTCCTAATTTCTAATCTCAACTGGTCCTCATGGTTTCTCCTCACATTTTTCTGCCTATGAGAGTTCTTCCTTATAGTAATGCTTAAAAATATTTTTTTCAATTTCTTCTGACCCCCTTTTCCCTTTTATCTGTAGATTTACATTGGGCTCTTCCCAGTTGTTTCCTATTCTCAGCTGGCTGACACGAGTGTATTGGAGACAAACAGAAACAAATCCTTTCCATAGCCAGATTGACTCTGCAAATTAATTTTAGAGTGTTGGGTGTTTAACATATTTATCAAAAACATGTAATTGATGTAAATTTTTTCCACTTTTATGTAAATCATGGTTCACCTAGTTAATGTGAGAGAAGAGCTGTTATAAGATGAGCTTAGAAAGTCTTTAACATATACAGTTTTTTCTTTCATGTCATTGACTCCTTTAGGCTTTCTGAAAGTCCTTCCTTTGATGAAGCTGTGATTTCCCCATTTTGAATATACTTGCCTTCACTATTTGACTCAAAAATGAGGGTTGGTTCTGTTCTGCATGAAGCAGATCTGCTGACTTGCTAAGCCTCAGGTTATTTTCTTAATTTGTAACTCTCTGGATTCAACAGAAAAACACTGTTTTCCTGTATCTCTCTAATCACAGTTTCTTTTCAGAAGCACATCTGCAATCTAATAGTTGGAATGTAGTAGCTGTGGCTCAGTGGATGAGGAAAGAGCAGTGGCTGTGGTTTATCCTGACTTGTGAGGTCTCTTACAATGTTCTCATAGACAAACTGATATGGACTAGAGAAATGAGCAGTGAGATGGACTGAAAACTGGGTGACCCCCTGGGCTCAAGGGATTCTGGTCAGCAGCACGAAGTCCATTTGAGGGCCACTCAGAAGTGCTGTTCTCCAGGGACTGATTGTGGAACCAGAACTCTTTAACATCTCCTTTAGTGGCTGGGGTGATGGGGCAGAGTGAACCCTCAGCAAGTTTGCAGGTGTTGCAAAACTGGGAGGAGGGGCTGATCCACAGGTGGCTCTGCCACCATTCAGAGGTAATTTGTTGCTTTTGGAGAAGCAGAAAAACAGGAATCTAGTGGAATTCATCAAAGGGGAATGCCAAGTCCTAACAGGGGAATAAAAACACAGACACTGACTCTTCTCAGTGGTGCCCAGTAAAAGGGCAAGAGGAAATGGGCATAAATTGAAACATGGGAAGTTCCATTAAATCTTTTTACTGTGAGAGTGATTGAATACTGCTCAGAGAGTTGTGGAGTCTCCATCCTTGGACACAGTCAAACTCAGCTGGACATGGCCCTGAGGAACCTGCCCTAGCTGACCTTGCTCTGACTAGGGGGGTTGGATTAAACAATCTCCAGAGGTCCCTTCCAACCTCAGCTGTTCTGTGGCTTCTGTGAGCCTCCAAAGATTGGTTTCCCAAAGATCCTGCTTGCCTTGGCCTGTTTCCTGTGCTTTTGGTCATACATAAACATTTTCTCAGATCCAGCTTGCTTTGGTTGTAGTTGGGTCTGGTGTGTTCAAATAGTCCTTCCTGTCNGTGTTGCAAAACTGGGAGGAGGGGCTGATCCACAGGTGGCTCTGCCACCATTCAGAGGTAATTTGTTGCTTTTGGAGAAGCAGAAAAACAGGAATCTAGTGGAATTCATCAAAGGGGAATGCCAAGTCCTAACAGGGGAATAAAAACACAGACACTGACTCTTCTCAGTGGTGCCCAGTAAAAGGGCAAGAGGAAATGGGCATAAATTGAAACATGGGAAGTTCCATTAAATCTTCCTACTATGAGGGTGATTGAATACTGCTCAGATGGAGTCTCCATCCTTGGACACAGTCAAACTCAGCTGGACATGGCCCTGAGGAACCTGCCCTAGCTGACCTTGCTCTGACTAGGGGGGTTGGATTAAACAATCTCCAGAGGTCCCTTCCAACCTCAGCTGTTCTGTGGCTTCTGTGAGCCTCCAAAGATTGGTTTCCCAAAGATCCTGCTTGCCTTGGCCTGTTTCCTGTGCTTTTGGTCATACATAAACATTCTCTCAGATCCAGCTTGCTTTGGTTGTAGTTGGGTCTGGTGTGTTCAAATAGTCCTTCCTGTCATTGAACTTTTTGTGGTTTTAGTTTGTGGTTTTAGTGACAAAGTCTCTTGGTTTATGTGGTGTTCCCCTTTGCTGATGGGCTGCACAAATCTGGCTGGTTTTGCTTGAGGTGGCTGAGGAATTACTTGTTTATGTCCTGGATTCCATGGCTGCTGAGGTCAGTAGTGGCTTAAACTGGAACCACGTTGCAAAATCAAAAGTCTTTGGCATAGAACTCCTGTCCTGTGGTCGTATTGTGAGCTGTGACTTTCTGTTACCGGATACCAACTGAAACCTGAGTGCAGCGTGTCCTCTGCCTGTCCTGGAGCTGGGAGCTCTGAACAGCTGCTGTTCCTACAGGCTCTTCGTTTTGTCTGGGGTGATGCCTAAAGGGGCCAGCCTAGAAACAGAGACTAGACAGGAGGAAGGGAATAAAGGTGGATATTTATTTGAAAGGCCTTCAGAGGCACACCCTGGGCAGGCCAAAGGCTGCACCCAAGATGGACCCCAAGTCACGAGTTCTTCACACTTTTATAGCTTTGGTCCATTTGCATCTCAACCCAATTGCACCAATTAAACTTTAGCTAATGATGGAATTTGCCCTCAGCTTGCCCCCCTTCTCAAGATGCTGGGTTACACATTTTGGGCCTAGGCCGGGCTGGGTGTCCTTGGAGAGCAGCCTGGAGAGGCTTTGTTCTGTCTGTCTCAGCATGAGAGAGCAGCAGCTCACAGGCTGCAGGACACTGCAGAGTTACACACTGCGAATGCAGAATTTGAAAAATATGAAAGCTGAAATGTAAGGCATCAGGGGCAGCAAGCACAAGTTTCTGTCAAGTTGTGAAGTGGCTAGCATGGCTTTCAGTCTCTTTTCAGCTTGAAATATTGGTGCTTGCCTCAGGGAAGGCTGTAGATGGGCAGTTTTTTCTGCCTTGTGTCACATACATATTTTTTTAATAGAGATTAAAAGTCTCTCTTTAGTAGAGAGAAACACTATTGTGCACCTTTGTTACATCTTCTGCTCTTTCTGTCCTTCCCTTTTTAACTCCAATGTTAATTCAGTCATTCATCTGAAAGGAGAAGCTGTTAAGACTGATAATTAGACTGGGCTGGAAGGGTGGAGCAGAGTCAAACAAATAAGGTGTAAATGCTTGCTCAGTAGGATCAACTTGGAGCCAGAGCTAAAGTGAGATGAATTGAGCATCACAACACTCAAAAGAGCCAAATTCAAGTCCTCTCTGAGAGTCACAGGCCTGCTACAGTAAGGAAATTGGTCAGTTGTTTCATTTTTTTTTCCATTTACCTCTTTGGGAAATGGCATGCAGAACTCAGCCAGACTGCAGTTTCTGTGACAAAGCTTCAACTGACAGCCCCAAAACAGCAGAATACAATTCTGTGCTCCATGCTGCCTGTGGACTAATTAACTAGATAACAGAAATTACGAAGGGTCACAGATAGTGATTGTAGGGTCACTTACAGTCCTGGCAACGTTCCATGTTGTGCACTCACTTGAAACATCTTGAATACTCCACAAGAGGAGTTTGGAGTTCATCCAGAGGACCATAGAATGTTAATCTGGGTGGCACAGGCATTAGATCAGTTTGACCAGAAAGGAAGCTCATTAAGAGCAGTGGATACTTGTTCCAATTTGAGTGGCTCTTACTAAGCTATGGTCTAGATTATCTCGTTACTTTGGTATTATAATTCCCATTCTGAATTAATTGGTGGCTTCCTGCTTTAGTATTAAAAAGGATTTCAGCATTTGGAAATGCAGGTAGCATCCACCTGAAACTTAATTTTAAGGATATTCATATATTGCTAAGCCTGGCTTGTAAACCAGTTTTCAAATCCTTGTTATTATCTGGATGGAGGGATTCTGTTCTAGGGGTTCTGTTCTTCCTGATGCCTAAAGAGGCCAACCTAGAAACAGAGACCGGACAGGAGGAAGGGAATAAAGGTGGATATTTATTTGAAAGGCCTTCAGAGGCACACCCTGGGCAGGCCAAAGGCTGCACCCAAGATGGACCCCGAGTCACGAGTTCTTCACACTTTTATAGCTTTGGTCCATTTGCATCCCAACCCAATTTCACCAATTAAACTTTAGCTAATGATGGAATTTCCCCTCAGCTTGCCCCCCTTCTCAAGATGCTGGGTTACACATTTTGGGCCTAGGCCGGGCTGGGTGTCCTTGGAGAGCAGCCTGGAGAGGCTTTGTTCTGTCTGTCTCAGCATGAGAGAGCAGCAGCTCCCAGGCTACAGGACACTGCAGAGTTACACACTGGGAATACAGAACTTGAAAAATATAAAAGTTAAAACCTAAGGCATCATTCCCAGTTAAGCTCTCCAACAGCACCAATTGGTGTTCTGGAAGCAGCAGGGCAAAGGGTCATGGTCAATCCAGGAGAATTGTTAGCAGGCCGTTTACTTCTGCAGTGTTCAAGTCTGTGTTCAGTCCTGTGCCACGTGCTCCATGGTGACCCTGTGATTCTGTGCTGCAGATCTCCTGTTTCCAAATCCTGTGGGAAGGAAGTGGAAGCTGAAGATTATGCTCATGTTCTTACTGGACTGGAAATGTGCTTTCCTAGAGCTTTAACTTCCTCCATATCTTCTTGGAATGTTATTTACATCCCCCTTAGTCCTTATATCAAGCATCAGCGTCAGAAGACGTGTTTGCTGTCAATAACCAGATTTTGGTGGTCTGTAGTGCTGCCAGAGGTTCTGAAGTGCACATGCTTTCTGGAAGTGTGCTCAGCTGTATCCATATAACATGGAGTATCATCTGTTGGAGCCACACACCCTTTGCCCCTTACCTTTTGCTATCTCTGCCTCATTTTCACAGATAAAACACATCCTGGAATGAAAAGGCACCAACTGCTCTGTGTTCTCCATTAGTCTCTTTTTGTGCGTTGGACTTTCACAGATTCCTCCATGTTTAAGAAGTTGTTCAGCACGAGTGCTTGCAGAGAGTTTTTTTAGATCTTTCACAAATTACTTCATGTTTTAAGACATTCATCGCTTAACACATTTTGTTGCTCCCTGCTAATCCAGATGCTGCAGAAATACCACGTTGCCTCAGGGTGGTTCCTGCCGCTCCTGTTGCTTCTGTTCCGAGTAAACTCTTCCCACATATGGGTGGATTTTTTTAATTTCCCCACATTCATAGGACCACAGGATGGTTTGGGCTGGACTAAAAGCTCAAGAGGTTTGTAGCCCAAGCTTCTGCACAGAGTAGGGTCAGTTGTGAAGTCAGAGCAGGTTATTTACGGCTTTGTCAAGTCTAGACACAATACAAAACAAGGAGTGTTAAATATACTCTCCCTTTTGTATTTGAACAGGACACTGCCTTTTTTGAAGACCCCCGAGTTTTTTGTTTCGTTTGGGGTAAGGATTTTTGGTTCAGTACCCTCTTCTCGATTCTCTTGAATTCTTAGTTATGTCAGGAACCTGAGTTGTAGTCGGGAAGCCAGCTGATGTCATTTGAATATGGCCTGAACAAGCCTTTCTGAATAGTGTTTTTGCTGTTTTAATTTGCAGAACTGTCCCATAAACCTCTAGCTACACCTTTTCTAGCTGTCTCCTTGCTGGGGACTCAAAATAGAGGAGAGAGGTTATCAAATCAAAACAAATGAAAGCAAAATACCCCTTCTCCCAGAGTTTCTATTCTTCCCCTGAAAATCTAAATTGTCCCAGGAGGATTTGGGTCAAGGAGGTAGGTGAGCTGTGAATGGACATTTTTTGACTGAGTTTTTTGCGAATAAAAATAGTTATTTGCATGAGAAGATTTTGTGTCAGTATATGGGGATTCTTTCCTGTATGTTGCCCACATATGTAGTTGCTGTGTGCTCTGAAATCCATAAAAAACTGTGGGTTCTGTGTTTTACACCAGCAAAGGTAAGCTGGGGATCACGACCAAGGCAGTGCATGCTGTGTCTGTGCCTTTGCACCACGGGCTTGAGGCACTGAAGGCAGGACACAGCCACAATCTGAAGCAGATTTAGGGTTAAAGATACCATTTCTTATATTTGGAGACATATTTATTTATGAATAGGCTCTGGGTAGCAAGAACTGCAAGTTTTTCCATAACTTTTCTTTCTCCGCTTGACAGTTTACCATTATCTTTACTTACAACAATTTCAACAATAGTGGAAGGTGTCCCTGCCCATGGCAGGGGTTGGAACAGGATGATCTTTAAGGTCCTGTCCAACCCAAACCATTCTAGGATTCTGTGAATATACACAAATCTCATGGTCACTTCATCTTTGTGTATTTCTCTGAAATGATACTCCAGGTTTATTTTGACAGCTGAAAAGGCTAAATCAATTTGGTCATAAAAATACATTATTCTTTGGCATATTCTATGCAGCAGCACTGAATAAATGAAATATTACTGCTGCTGTGGCCTGTCTGAAAATACTTTTGTCTTACTTTTGTTCAGCATGGGTGATTTTATCAGGAGTTTTTGATTTTTGTAGTTTTAAGGAAAAAGTGAACTTCTGCTAACATTAAGTTCAGTCCACCCATGCTGCAAGAGAGCAGCAGCCATATGGCCACGATTAATGTAGCTGTAAATGAATTAATAAGTCCTGGTGACAGGCATGGCATATTTACAAAGTTTTTTTTCCTCCTAACCACAGTAGCACAGCTTCCTGCAGGAGTAGTGTGATGGAGAGGGGCTCTGCAGAAACCTGAGTAATGTTACCGAGTCTGGGTTTGTGGTTAATTTTGACTTTAATTCAATTTTCACCTCAAGTATCAACCATCAATTTTAAACTAAATCTAAGCTGAAGAAAGGACTTCCATTTTTCCTCCAAGCACACGCTGATAAATAAATAATACAAATTTGGCTAATGTTTAAGAAAACCCAACTCTCTTGACTAAGCAAAAATAAACTAATCTCTAGCATGGTCAAATATTAGGTGTCCAAAAGCATATTTTGTTACCTCAGTTTTAGCTAACTGTTTAAAGCACTCACTAATATGTGCAATTTGTTGATCTGTCACACATGAAGAATTTTCTATTTTAAGCTTTTTCGTCTCTAAAACAGAGACAGAATTTCTTGAAACACAGATGACCTTTGTTCCGTGTTAAAATTTCTTTAAATTTGCATACTTTAACTTTGTTGTGTTTAAAGGTGCTTAAGCACAGTTTAAACAGCAACCTGGGCTGGGTTAGATCACTGGTTTGTGTCTCAGTGCTGGGTCACTGCACTTAGTGTTTCAAAGGCTTTCACTGTCATAGGTCAAAAGAGTTACCAGATATTAATTTGGATCAACTCCCTCAAATCTACAGCTCAGGTTTTTCTGCAACTGTGATTTGAAAGATGTATGGGTCTTTTTTTTAATTTTTGGGCCTGAGAAGAAATACTATTTCCTTTTTTTTTTTTTAATCACTTAATTTCTTGAATTCTTTTCATCTTGTTTTTTTTTAACACACAATTGTCTACACTGAGTAGGTGTCCTAGAATTGGAATATCTTCTGCTGAAAAAACAAGGAGAAGATGTGTCTCAGTGAAAGATAAAGTGTCGTGGTGGAGAGGGGAGCACGCCCAAAAGTTTTCCTGCCTTGATCTCCTTTGGGTGACTTGAGCAAAGGCATCTTCAGCTCCCAGTTGGCTTCTTGAGTTGGAAGTAATGGGTAGATTAGTTTGGAAAGTATAATTTCTGTTCACTGGATTCAGTGGTCTGCCCAGGTAAACGACCCCTCGTATAGGACAGATTTTTCCAAATAATTGTAAAGTCAAGCTCTGCACTCTGCTTCAAAATGACAATTATTCAGTGTCATAAAACTGAAGGATATTTTTCTCAGTGATCCAGCACAGCACAGAAACGTTGGGGGTGGCGTGTTGTATAAAAAATAATTCCTTTGCTGGTGTGCTGTGTACATATTTGAATGTCCTGGATTTCCTACTGCTTTTAGACCATCTGGATTTGGTTTTAGCTTCTGATCTTCTGCCATGACCCTTACAATCACCTAAGCTATTTTTATGCAGTATGTAATACCATTGGTTATCCAGGCTTACAGTGTTTTTCTCACAGTGAGCATGACAAGTATTCTCCTCACATACGTATCTCCTGTACTTGGATTTTCATTTAAACATGGATTATTTTTCTAATTTGGTTTAGTGCTTTGTATTTAATGTTTTGTATTTCAGAATCAGTCTCCTCACCTGAAAGTTCTTACAAGATTTTACCTGAGAGTTGTTCATCTTTCACATACAATCACAGAGGAACATAAAAGCTGTAGCACTGAAGAACTGTTTGATTACTTTAAGCTTTTTTGAACAGCGTGACTGAATTTGGGACCTCTAATTTTATTGAGAAATAAAAGTTACTTTCATCCTCCCTAGCAATCCGTGTGACAAATTTATGCTTAATCACAGGAGAGTCTTCTTTCTCACTGTATCTCAAACTCATCTGTACCCTTCTGGTTTCTTTGTGTCTGTAACATGGAGCTGAACCTGATTTTCTGATTTATAGAGCTCAAGAGAACTGCTGCTGGCCAAGCCTGTCCCAGTCCTGCTTTCCAAATCATTTGTGTGGATGGGATTGCTTTCCATCACTCCCAGTCTTGTGTGGTCTGTGACCCAGAGCTGTACAAGGGGGTTAAACACCACATGGACACATCCAGGCTCATCCTGTGCCCTGTGACACCTGAACTGCTCTGTCTTCCTGATGTGTCACATGTGACAAAGATCACTTTGTTGTCCTGTTTTGTTTTCCCTGTGTGGCAGTTTACTTGTGTTCCTTTCACATTCCAGGACCTAGCAATTAGTACCTCTGCTTTAATTGGGTGATCTTTGTTACTGGAAAGTGGTGTTTGCTTAAATCTCACATTAAATTTTTTTTTTTTTTAAAGAACAGTTGCTTTGTTTCTAATTTTTTTTTCCAATTCTCTCCTTCAGATGGTAAAAGCAATCCAAGTTCTACGTATCCATCTGCTGGAGCTAGAAAAGGTTAATGAACTCTGCAAGGATTTCTGTAGTCGTTACATTGCCTGCCTGAAGACAAAAATGAACAGTGAAACTCTCCTAAGTGGAGAGCCTGGAAGTCCTTATTCACCTGTGCAATCTCAGGTGTGTTTCAAATACTGTTCAGTGGGTTTTTGCTTAGATTTCCTTAGGAACTTACAGCTACACTTCTTTTGCTATCAGTTTGCAAACAGAGTTTCTGCAATTTCCTTTATTTTGTCAAATCAGTTATTAAGAGTAGAAAGAGCTTTTTTTGGTTGTTTTGTTTTGTTGGGGTTTTTTGTTTTGTCTTTTGTTTGTTTGTGCACACCTGTGTGCCACTGCCTGATAGAGAAATGTGTTGAAATGTGCCAGAACACAGAGTCAATTTTGTATTGTCTGTCTTCCTTTTGTGATTTTCTCTCAGTTCAGCAAGTGGAGATACTCAGAATAGCCTGGATTTGCTATTTTGTTGGAAGGAGGGTAGGAAACAGAATAAACAAAGAAGAAAAATTTTCCCTGCTAAGGCCTCTTTAGTCTGCCTCCTTCATTAAAATATTGAGATGACTGATACATTTTATACACAACCCCTATTCTGGAATAAATAGACACTGTCTGATGGATTAAAGTTCCAATATTGCATTTTCTATATTAAATGGACCACAGTTAATTACCAACAGTTAACAGGTTATGGTTGATATTTTTGCTGTCAGGTGCTGCAGAATGAGCCCTGCCACCCCAGTACCCCCTGGATCTTGAGTCTTAGGGCATGGCCCTTCTCTGAATTGCTCATGTGTCCGATGCTCTATATTAAAAAAAGCCCCAATGACTTTTAAACTTCACTTTCTGGACTCCTTATTTAAGTTTTGGTGTCTGGAAGTGTGGAAAGGAGATTCTAAAATCAGGCAAAAGCAGTTTTGAAAAGGGTTTTTCTGTATATCTTTCAGTTTTCTGTAGAGACACGAGGGACTGATTTTGCATTTGCTATCAAAAGAGATTATTCATACAGACTAAGGAAATGTTTAAGAGTTGGCATGTTCAGGGTTGAGTAAGAGCTATCTTGAGCAGAATAAAACACATTGAATATTTAATACATTATGTTGAAATTGAAGGAATTAAGGTAATAACTAAAATTCTAAAGCTTTGATGCTTGTAATAAGAGCATCAAGGGTCATTTCATTCGTCCTTTTTCCCTCTTGTCGTTGGAAACTGTTTCTCTTATTCTTTATAGACCTAGAACAAAAATTTCTCAAGATAGTTTTACGTCTTTTCTAACAGTTGCTTTCATGAGGGTTTTCAAAGGTAATGGTTGGTGATAATGAGGAAGTTAATGTAGGTAATGATGAACCCCTAATGAAGTATCTTTCTCTTTGAAGGTAATCCTGTGATTAAACACCAAATGTATTTGAGAGCCAAAAATATGTAGTACAACTTACAAAAATATACAAATTTTAAAAATACACAAGCATGCTTGATCTCCTTGCATAAAAAAAAAAAAAAAAAGTTCAAAAAATGTAAGCAACTAATTGTTTTATTTTTCTAGCAAATTCCAAGTGCCATTGCAGGCACACTCAGTCCCCAAGGGATCATGGTGCCAGCATCAGCATTGCAGCAGGGAAATGTAACTATGGCAACAGTAGCAGGTATGACACACAAAAAACAACTGGCACCTTGCTCTTCATCTTGCTTTCTTTTATAGTTGTTACAAAAACTACACAAATACTTTTAAAAATGTGTTTTAATACCTGAAAAGTTGTTGTAATACAGTCAAGTGCTTTACGGGTTTATGAATGTTTGTTTAATTTATGTGTATACTAAGTATGCCTATGGGAATGGCAGTTATATATATAATATTAAGAGATCTTTCTGTGCAACACTACATTTCTTAAAAGACATTCCATAGTCTGTGGTGTTTTACTTTTTTTTTCCCTTTGAAAAGAATAATTCTATTTGACAAAAGCATGCATTACCTAAACCATTGCACTTGTTGGCTGCCTCATGCTCCCTGGAGTTTGGAACCACACCTGCAAGTCTGTGAAATCCTCGATGTCTTTGTTATATGGAAATGACATTTGGGCTGAAATGCTTTCTCTTCCTTCTCAGCAAGGTTTTAAATCAAACCCAGCTGCCTGCCCTAAGCACTGGCCACACGTAGGTGTGATTTTGGTGTTGTGACCCTTGTTGGTTGAAGACCTGACTCAGTTAAAACAACCTGATGAACTGTTTTATAGCCTGATAATCATGGCATTTTCCTTTCAAAATAGATTTAGAATGCCTAAAATACAGGGAAATAAAATCAAACTCCATACAGTTTTTTGTGGATGGAGGAAAATTGTAGTGTAGCAAAGTGCACATCTTGCATGCTGACTAGAAAAGAATAATTGATATATTATCAAAAGTCTTGGATGGTGTGCAGTGCTGATGTGTTTAAAGAGAATAATACTTGAAGGGCTTTTTCTTCCCCATAATCTGTGTTTCTGTTTTGCTCCAAGGGGGGACAGTGTATCAGCCAGTCACTGTGGTCACTCCACAAGGACAAGTGGTGACACAGGCACTGTCACCTGGGACTATTCGGATCCAGAACTCTCAGGTTTGTTTTATGGGCTCCACAGAATGGTGTTCTGGGTGGAAATAAATCTCAGTGCTTTTAGGAGTTTTGGTTTAAATTTGACACACTGGCAGAACGAGCTGTGTGTACACACAGAGTAATTAGTGGTTAATTAGTGCAGCCACTGCTGTGGGAGCTACAGGCTGTATAATATGTCATAAGGTCCCCCTTGCCACAACAGGTCATCAGAGTTCCTACCTGTTAATTGTCTTCCTTTACTGATGCCAGAAGAATACAGGTACATGGAATTAAAAAAAAAACAACCTGAAATTAAAAAAAAACCCCACCCCTAAACCCAACAAACAAAAAACCCCCCACCAACGCAAACCAAAAGCCCCTCTGAAATAAATGAACACACTTTCAATGATTAAAACTTCTCTAATCATTGAACTGTGTTTATGGCTGGATAGATTTAATGCATTGCATTAAGGTGCCACTCTGCTGTTGTGAGAAATTTGACTTTTTATCACAAGGGCAACCACTAGTACTGTGAAACTGTATGTATTTCAGAGTTTATCTATTTTAAGAAGCATTTTTCTATAAAACCTTCGAAATAGTTAAGACTTTGGGAGATCCTCAATTTTGGCTCCTTATACCCTAAAATACAAGGGCCGGCACTCTTTTGAGGGAGGCTCTAAAGAGTTGGATCTGAAGAGTTCAAAGAAACAACTGAAGAAAAGAAACATGAAAACTAGATCATCTTCTGGTACAGAAAACCTTGCTAGCTTTCTCTGGAAGTGGTGATTCAAATCTTCCTGGAATCTGGATTTAATTAAAAATGTGAATGAGGAGCTCCCACCTCCACAGCATAAAATCTGTTGGTAATCACTGACTCACTGGCTTCTCTTTTTCCTTTTTCTATCCTTCCAACCAAAAAAGTGTGCACAGAGTGTTCTTTTCATTGGCAGAATATCTGCACTCACCCATGTTCTCCCCTGGAATACAGACAGCTCTGTCCTCACACACCTCTCAGAAAGAAATGTGTGAAATTACTCTCCTGGACTGAAGGGATTTTGAAAAAAATGAAGGTTTTTACCTTTTATGAAAAAAAAAATAAAATACTGAGAGGAAAATAATGCCTCTAGCCTATAAATATAAAAAGGACTTGACCTTCTGTATACATCTGTGACTACTCTTGATGTTAGCAGGAGTCTCCAAACCCACCTATGCAAAGGTCATCCATAGAAAATCCTTCTTAAATGTCTTCTTTTTAAGTGTTTCAGAATGCTGTGGAGGTAGGGAAAAATACTGTGGAAAAGCTATTGAAAGTTCATTATAAAGCCTCCATATGCAAGCAGGTTATTTAGAATGTGAGACATTACTTTGGAAATTAAAATGTGCTCCAAATATGTATTTGTAGTAATTTGATAGCCTAAACCTTGTTTAAAACTCATTTCCTACATATTGATTGGCTTAAGAGATTGCTCCAATTTGTCTGGAAAACCTGATTTAGAATTATTTCAGTTACAATTGTCTGAAATAGAATCTTATATGCAATTTATGTTATGTTTCTTTCTATTTCTGCATAAGCATTTAAGAATGTATTCCCAAATGTTCAGATAACCAATGTGCAAATGATTTGATGAATCCATAGGAAGTGAAAAACAAAGAGAAAGAAATATTAATATTTAGGAAGTAGTATGAGTTTTGTAAAGTGAATGATAGGTTCTACTGTATAGATCTTAATGCTCTTTGAGAATTTAATGCATTTATTTAGCAGGACCTTTAGCATCTTTGTTTGCAACTCCAGCATAATAATTAATTTTACTTTATCCTCCATTTATCAGTAATATTTTACCACTTCCATAGTTATGTTTGCACACAGTGAGCATATTCAAGATATTCAAGCCTAATTTCTTTTCATTCCTTCTATAAATGAGTTGTTCATTCATTGATACAGAACTGCCATTATGATGTTAACTGCCTTATTTCTTCTCAAATTACATGTGCAGCTCCAGTTGCAATTAAACCAAGATCTAGGCATCTTGCATCAAGATGATGGCTCATCAAAAAATAAGAGAGGAGTTCTTCCCAAACACGCTACAAATGTGATGAGATCTTGGCTTTTTCAGCACATAGGGGTAAGGACTGAGCATGGTCAGTTTTTTATGTAGCTCTTTGATGTGGTCTCTTACGATTTTGCTTCATAAACAGGGTGAATTTATTCTGTTGTCAATTATGGAATCTCAGTTCAGTTTCCCCTGGAGTCATTTGGAGCAGTTCCACAGGCTAATGCTAAGCTGACTTTTATTATTTTAATAACTACGTTACGTTTGTACTTCATGGTCTCAATAAATATTGTTACAAGGAGCCTTTCTTCGTTTCACTGTGTTGGGAGCTTAATGCTCTCTACACCCTGGTTCAAGGAAAAGAAATTCCACCTGTATTTTCTGGTGTTTTAGGGGTATTTTTGACAGAGGAAAACTTCAAATTTTCTGTCTTTATCTCCTTTCCAATCCTTCTGATGTGTACCAAGCGTGTCACTATCTGCTTGTGCTTTCAATTGTCTTTCCCTTGCATGAATACTTTGAAAGGATAAATGGGCCTCAAGCTATTACAATGGTCAGTTGATTGATATTTTGCCTTTCACAACTGTTTTGCAGCAGAGAACTGATCCAGGGAAGGTGCGTGTGCACTTCTTGTGTTACTTCCCGTCCTCATCTGCTCGGTTCAGAGCAGCTTTATTTAACTGCAGAGTGCTCAGCTCTCTCATATGACACTGCCCTGGCCAGCAGAACGAATCAGAGCTGCTCACATGCTGTGCTGCCCAGGGATCACGCTCTTTAATAAGGACTGTCAGCCATGAGAAGCTTTTTCTTCTGAATTACACATGGTGCCATAGACACTCTCAAGGGCAAAATCAGTTTTTGTGTAGTAAAGCACTCTTTGTTAAATTATTTTCGTCGATAAAAGTTTGTGAGGTTTCTAGGGTTTGTGTTTTAATGAGTCAGATGGCCTTAATCCACCATCTTTAATCAGATGTAATAAAGGAGTTCTTATTTTTGATGAGGAGATGAAAAACAAGCTTATGCCTTTTTTGTTTGCTTTTTTGGCCTCTTTAGCATCCATATCCAACAGAGGATGAGAAGAAGCAGATTGCAGCACAAACAAATCTGACACTACTCCAGGTTAACAACTGGTAAGAGCAAAGCCCTTACTTAATATCTGTCCCTGTCTCCATGTGCTTAGCTTAGAAATAGTGAGGAATAGACCTTGGACATCTGGAGTTGAACTTAAATATTCTACACACCTTACAAAATATGTATAGAAATACAAGAGTTATGCACTGGCACACAAGCATGCTATTTTTATAAGGTACAATAATACTCATACCATTTAAATTATATAAGGACTGCAGAAAATATTGCAGCATTAAGGAATTGTGTTCTGTTCTAGTGCTGAGAGGTGGAAGTACTCTCATGTCTCTTCTGCGAGTAAAGAAATTGAAGTCTAAAGGCTTTTAGTGGCCTGAGGGCTGCAGATGTTTAAGAAGTTCCTGTTAACAGATTCTGCTCTTGTATCAAAGGATGCCTTCCTGAGCATCGATGTCTGAATGGAGAGGCAGTTCCTCAACTACACCAGTTCATGGTTCAACATGTTTTGTCGTGTCTTATCTTCCCTGGAGGTGTAAGATAAGACACCTGCCCTGCAGAAGAGAGGAGGGAAGGTGCTGACATGTGTCCTATTCGCCTTGTGGCATCAGTTCCTAAAATTGCTGCAGCAAAGTCCCACAGGGATCTGCCTCAGATTTCAAAGATGACACTGGCTGTGAGGCTGTGGAGGGGTCCACGGGGGAAATAGTCAAGATAGTGACAGAACACTGGTTCCAAAAGTGGAACAGGGTGACTGTGCCTGTGTGACATGTGGCCTTGGAGCTCTGTGCTCTGACTGCTGTCTTTGCAGAGCATTGTGTTACAACTTAGGAACCTGCCAGCTGCACCTCATTTCCTCCCATTGCAGGTAAAGGTGGGTCCTGGATATGTTCTGTGAGATTTAGGGATGAAATCTTCAGTCACAACTCCCTGCCATATAGCTCACTATGTTGAAGTTGATTCAGTTGAAGTATTTTCTTGTTCACCAGCAGAAAGGGCAGCAATTAGCATGCTAAAGTAGGCAAGTGAAAATCAGAGAACTAAAAGGAATCAGGACAGATGTGAAAAATGTGTTTGCTGTTGTCTCCTGGATCAGGAGCCAGCCCTTGGAAAGCCAGGGAGCCTGTAAAATAAGAAATGCAGAAGCTTAAGGGAGTACATGAAACCAGACCAAACAAACCAGGTTGGGCAGGGGCTAGATTTTAGGTGAACCCTAATGAGAGGAGTATCAGCTTTCTGAGCTGGGCTGTCAGCAAGTTTTCTGGTGCTTAGGTTTTAATAAGATCCTGAAGTGTACAGCTGTTGTGCTGTCTGGAGAATTTTTCCTTCTGAGGTGGGGGAAAAAATGCTGTTAGCTGCAAAATGACAGAAGTGCTTTCTTAGCTAGTTTGCCAAAATCAAAGGATGCTGGTGTTCTAGGAGTGGTTCTACACTTTAAAAAGAATGTGAACCCCAGCTGATAGATTTTATATTCCTAATTTTTTTTCCTGCTGCATACTTTGTGAATGTGTGATAGAGGGAATTTACACCCAACTGGTCCTAAGTTCACCTTGCCCTCAATTGCATTTAGGTTTATCAATGCTAGAAGGCGAATTCTTCAGCCAATGCTGGATTCCAGTTGTTCTGAAACCCCAAAAACAAAGAAGAAAACAGCTCAGAACCGACCGGTGCAGAGGTTCTGGCCTGACTCCATTGCCTCAGGAGCTGCTCAGCAGCAATCGAACGAGCTCACGATGTCAGACGGTGAGGAGAGCTGCCTAAACATGGACAATGAAGTTAATTCCTCTCTGACAGGGGAATGGAGGGTTTTATGCCTCTGGGGGGAGGGGAACTTCCGGACATTTCAGTATAAAAGTGGTTTTAATCTGGGAAAACGTAACAGGAATGTGTCACTTTTCCTCTCCTTAACCAATTTTCTGTGGTTTAAAGAAGTATATTGTATCGGAATTTATGTTGAGAGACTGTTGCTTTTGTTTCAAAAGTTACGAAATGACAGAACAAAGGATGTACAACTGTGATGTACAGCTAAATTCTCTCAGAGTGTGTGTGCACGTCAGGAGTGTCCTGTTGGATGAGCAGCACTGGGCTGCAGCTTCAGCTTCATGGCTGAGCACCTGCAGTTCCACATCTGCCTCACGTGGTTCAAACTGAGGAATGAGAGGCAGAAAAATGTCATAGAGCCCCCAAAGACTTCAACTGAAGTAACTTCCTCAGCGTCAGATCGAAAAAAAAGATTTAATTTAAGAAAGACAAAGAACTGCTTTAATCTCAGGATCATCCTTTCTGTCCTGCTGCCTGGTGCTTTATTCTTTTCCGTTTGTAACAACTTTTCCCTCGGCCTCTGCTGGATCTGACAACAGCTTTATCCATCGAAATCACCTTGAATCTGTATGAACACTCCCCTTTTCCTGCAATGAATTAAGCTGGAATACTTTGCAGAAACAGCCTTGTGATTACTTGATTGGAGAATTGCTGTAGTGGGTGTCCATAACAGATTTAAGATTCGCAACACGAAGTTTAAGATTCACAACACAAAGTTTAAGATTCACAACACAAAGTTTAAGATTTAAGATTCACAACGCAAAGTTTTAAGATTCACAACACAAAGTTTAAGATTTAAGATTCACAACCCAAAGTTTAAGATTCCTGACCAACCTAATTCTGGCATTTCCCGATATTTAAGCATTTCACAACCTATATAACTTCTATTTTAATATAGTTCCTTAAGTTTCCTTGCTGTTGATTAGAAACAAGCTCCGTTCTGTGTAAGCAGAAGGTAAGCGAGGTGCTGAAGTGCTGTGATTGTGCCTCTGCAGGTGCTGTCGTGACCATCACAGCCCCAGTGAACATGAATGTAGACAGTCTGCAGTCCTTGTCCTCGGACGGTGCTACGCTGGCAGTGCAGCAGGTGATGATGGCAGGGCAGAGCGAGGACGAGTCCGTGGACAGCGGTGACGAGGACGGAGGAGACCTCTCGACAACAAACATCAGCGGGCTCGTCTTGGACAACAGCGATTCTCTGCAGTAGGAAGCCAGAGAGCCTGGAGAAAAACACTTAGGAAAAAGAACGGACTGACTGACTGACTTTTTATAGTTTGCACAGCAAACATTTTACACAAGTTTTATTTCTAATATGTTTTATATGTAGATATAGAAGGGTGCACTTTTTTGTATTTCATAGTAAGCTTAAAGAGTGTTTTTGCAGGTGCAGCAACTTCTTTCAAATGTGGGGTTTTTTTTTGTTTGTTTCTTTTCCTTTCCTTATTTCAGAAAATTATATCTAGTAATCTAGATATAAATCTAAGAACCACGTAAGCACCCCTTTGTTCCCTGAATTGGAAGTGCTGCAGTTTCTGATGAATTATGCAGTTTCAATTAGTGCTGTTATTTAACACAGCTTTTGATGGGCAGGTGATGTAAATTTAAAGCATGTGACACTAGTGTGTGAAACTTGATTATTGAGTTAGATACATATATTTGAAAGATGCTTCTGCACCTTAAAAACTGCTAGTCTGAGGTGGACAGCAACACACATAAAAAGAAACTGTTGATGTGTGATTCAGTAGAGAATGTATGGCAATTTAAATAAGTTTAGTTTCTCTCATAGTCCGTGAGCCTGTTTATCATTTGCTATAAAAACTCCTATTTTTACCTTGCTGGGGTTATTGGATAAAAAAAAATATTTTTATAAATTCACTAGAAATTGGGATGACAACTGTATTAAGCAGGAGGAAAAAAAAAAAAGAATTTCCAGAGGGGAAAAATAAATGTTTAGTATTCCTATTTGGAAGGTCTGAAAATTAACCCAATTTAATAAACAAGCCTACAGTAGCATTCTATGATTCTCAGCTATCCCACAGTGATATACTATATTTGATAATAGCATAAGAAGGGCCCACTGTTTGATGGGATTTTGATATTGTCAAACATTGATTTATATTATGTGTAAACTAATATTCAAATTGCATAACTCTGTATCTAGACTTGTATCTGAAAATATTTGCTAAATGAGTATTCAGGTAAGTAAGTTCAAATACCCACAACTTTTCCAATTATTAGAGAAATTTAACAGTTTATAGTTTGTACAACTGAACCTAAAAAAATGAAAAGCTGCCTACTATACAGTCATGAATTCTGCTATTTTATTGCATTTGAAATATTTTCCCCTGATACAAAAAGAAAAATATAACATGGATTTATATAAAATTTCTTCAGATCTGAAGTTTACTACCAGAATATACAGCAGGCTTTGTTAGAGTAGGAAATCCTTGTGTGTCATTTAAAAAACGAAGAGCTGGTGATGAAAACAGCTGGGTTTTGGTTTGGTTTTGTTTTGGGATTTGTTTGGTTTTTTTTTTTTGTTGTGGTAACAGTTCATTTCTTTTATTTTCCCGAAGTTTGAAGTCTGTGATTGTCTATCCATGAACACTTGCTTTTGGAACTTTGTATTTCCCATTGTTGAGTACAAATAAGAGACTCAAGAGCCTCATGGTATGATCAACACCCTCTTTTGTCCCTGTCCATTTGTCACAGCGTTGGCTTAGATCAAAGCCAGAACTTCCTTCTGATTTAGACCAAATCTGGGCGTGTTTCTAACATGACAGGGAGGAAGGTGGTAGCTTTTGGACTCCTTAGACACTGTATTTGAACAAAGCCCTTTGGCAGATGCAAATATTGAATTGAATACTCAATTTCTGCTTCTCAGAACACTCAGGCACTTGCTTAGGTCCCCTTGATTTCAGGAGGATGAAGGAGTGTACTGCTGGACATGCTTAAATGGTTGGAAGCTGGTCATGGCAGATTGTCTTCCAAGGCAAGGTTGAGTTGGTAGGAAGAAAAACTTCAGGAAGAAATATCAGTGGCATTGCCATACATACATGGAGAATAACAGGAGTTTTCAGTGACTGGTAGCTGTTTTTTTAAAATGGTTTTTACTCAACACAAGAGGTGTTTCTGCTCTGGCTCTCACCGAGTCCTGGCTGAGGATCTTCTTGGTTCAGTGCTGTAATGATCTGCTCCACTGGACTGGTGATTTCTAAAGAATTTGTTTTCTTCTGACTTCTCTGCTTTGCCACTAATGTGCCATGTTTGTTAAACAGCACAGTAAATGAATAATGAAAGGTTTAATTAGGAAGGCTTTGACATAGCATGACTGTCTCAAAGGCTGTTGTCAAATCCAGTTTGATTCCAAAACACTTTAAAAGACAAACCATGTACAAATCCTGCTCCTTTGGAAACATTCAGCCTACTGCCCCTACAAAAGATAGCTCAGATTACTGCAACTCAGAGACACATTCTGTATTTTTGTTTTTAATTGTTTTTAACTCCAAGAGTGCTTCATCACCCCCACAGTTTCCATTCTATGGCAGGTTATATTTGTTGGTTTGTTTGGGGTTTTTATTGGAAATTCTATTGGAAACAACCAGGCCTCAGGGTTTGCAAACTTCTGAAAGTTTATTTTTCAGAAATAAGCCATTTTTTAAATTATTATTCCCCCCACCTTACATGCAGCAGAAGTTTTATTCTTCCAAAACATTTATGACCTTGTCTTCAGCTGCTTTATCAATACCTGGAGACTGAAGTTGACAGAGTTTACTATGAAAGGGAAATACGGAATAGTTTCACTGTCAGATTAGAAACATTAAAAAAAATATAGGGACGTGAATTCCTAAAACTGAAAATGCTTCACCAATATAAAAGTACTGCTTAACACACGAAATTCAAACCTTTTCTTTTAATTTAGTGAGAATTCTGTAGTGGGTGTGAACTGCAGGGAAGTGTTTGTTCTTTTCATGATTTAAAAGAAGAAAAAACAAGTAGAGTCCCTAATTTTTTTTTTTTTTCCTGTGTAAGGAAGATTGCTGCTTTCAGCAAAGCATCACCATTCAGGAAAGGTACATGTTTACATTAGTTTAAAAGTCTTTATAGGGGACCTAACTTCAAGTCCATGTATAATTCCCTCCCTGCCCCTAATTAAAGTCATATTCATATGCAATAGAACTAATTTGTTTTTCAAATCAATGTGATTCTTCTGCAAATACGATTATTGAATCTTTTAAAATTTTTTTTCAATTGAACCCAAAACAGGGTTCTCAGTCCAATTTTTTCAAGATTCCTGGAACAGGCAAGGCAATTTTCTGTTGTTTTTTTTCTAACTTTGGAAGCATTGCAGTTCAGTAAATCAATTCCAAAACGATCAGGATAGGTTTCTGAATGACTGTTACAAAGAAATAATCACGTTGGAAAATACTCAGAATCAGCTCTGGCTCCGCAGAGGGTTTCCTGCATCTGGATATCGTGTCCCAGTGGGATCCTGCTGGCCTCAGGGAAGCTCCATACGGATCCATGGGAGGCTGCACTGACCTGCCAGGGAATTGGTTCCTTGTTCTGGTACCTGATCTCTGTCAGGAACCTTTTGGTGAGCCCTCCAGCTCTGCCTTGCCTGCAGACCTGGGTCTTCTTCAGTGGAAACCCGGGATGAAGGGATGAAGGGCTTGGCAGGGCAGGATTTCATGCTGACCTGGGGTGCAACAAATGTTTTTTTTGACGTTCAAAATATGGCCAGAAGGCAAACCTACAGTGAGGAATTGTAGTTCCCAGTTCCTGTGCTTCCAAAGTTGCTTTAGGTGTATGGAAATTCGAGTGGAGTAGGAGCACACGTGGCTCAAACCCCAGCTCCAGGCCTGAGATTGGCTGAGATGCTCAGAGCACGGTGCCAGTGACACCCAGGACACAGCTTTGATCCCGTGTGGGCCATTCACTGCAGAGCTGGACTCCTTGGGGTCCCTTCCAACTCAAAGTATTCTGTGAAATAATACATGGATTCGTTGCTGGAAGAATCAATTCACCTTCCTGACTTTAGGAACTTGGCAGCCCACGGGATGAAACAAAGCCTTTTCAAGGGATGATAGCTGCACTTAAACAAACAAAAATCCAGAACACCCTGGTGTTTTGAAAAATTGGAACACATGCATTTAATTGTAGTTAAAGTTGATTTAACATTTTATTTTCTGAAGCTGAGTCGTCTTGGGAGGAAAAAAATGAATAAGTATTTGTCTATGCAAGACACAAATGTCAAAAATGTGTGAATTACCCATTTTTAGGTACTGTATTGTTATTGTCTTTCTGACTTCTGTTCCTTTGATTAGTCTTTTCAACCTTTCAGCCTTACATTTGGCTTAGAGTTGAATAGGCAAAATGTAGTTTTGAAATCCTGTTGGAAATGTAAGTAACCTTCGTTCCCTCATGAAAATCTCGCATGTTAAACAATTAAGTGAAATGTCTTGGTTTCCTAATAATAAATTCAAACTCTCACCACCTCCTGAAAACAGCATATCCATGAACATGCACGTTTAATCGTGGTGGGCAGACCATCCAACCATCAGCTGGACGCTCTTCGCTCTGCGGCGGAGCCCAGAACAAAAGCCGGGTTCATTTTGCCAGACTCAAACTCGGCGTGGATTCCTTCCCCCTCTCCCCTGCCCTTGGTGTGCTAAACTCCTTCAAAGTTGTTTAATTTAAACTCCTTCTGGGTTGTTTAATTTTTGAGTCCTATAGTAACCTGATGGTCCAGTGCAAAATGCAGTGAGATTGGCACTGATGTGATTGCCCAAATTGGGTGATTTGTTCATTCCTGTCACCCGGAAATATAAAATCCGTTCCTTTTCTGTGACTTAGCTCTTCAGGACCTGCTGAGTGATCACAGTTGGTTTTCCCAGAGAAAAGCAAGGTGTGAGAAGGCAGGGAAATGCCTTTCCAACCTTGTAGACACCCACAAAGATTCGTAGTTGGTGTCAATAGAACCCAGTGTTCCAGGTTGTGATGGAAGAGGCCCACGATCTGCCCAGGATCAGCAGCACTGGGGCTGTACAATCAACAATCTTTCAAATGTCAGCCCTGTAACTTCTCTTTCCTCAGTTGTTAAGGGGTTTTGAAGCAACTGATCTACCAAGGGATAAAATTAAAAATGAGAATATGTTCCATGGATGATTTAGTTTTACACTGCTGCTCTCTGTGAACAGAAAAAGCACATTTTGGAAGCAAAGCATTTACATTGCTTTAACAGTATTGTTTGGCTGAAAGACAAATACGTTTTCAGGAAATCTTGAGCATAGTATTAAACTATTTAACCAATTCTTGGCCAGGGAAGGTCCTTGGCCTTTGTATTTGTTTGGGGTTTCTTGTTTATGCAAATGAAGAAAAATGTTTACTAGTTCTTACCAGTGTGGGGATTTTCATTACACTTTTGTAATGCAGGTGCAGCTTCGATGAAAGAAAGAATTAGCAGGTAAATAGTCCATAGTGTTTGTGACTTTGGGTGGGTTTTTTTTTGGTTGTTGTTATTGTTTCAAAAATATTAATTAAAATGGCATGGACATCAAACTTCCAGTAATGGTTCCAAGCATACATGGTAGTGAGTTACTGAAAACACTTCCTCTCTGCAAATCCCATGTGTTAACTTGTTAAGCCAGATTGTAATGCATTTCTGAAATTACCACGTTCTCCTAAATCAGAAATCTTCAGGAAATGAGCAGCTCCTTTATTACAACATTCTTCTCAAGCAAGAATCTCAAACTCCTTTCATCCAGCTCAGCAGAGATGAAATCAGATGTGGGTGCTCTGTGGATTTACTTCTGCTGAGTACTGGAGCATTATTTATTCCTGTTGGAGCATTATTTATTCCTGCTGTCTCTTCCCCAACATCTGGCATGGTGACACCCACATGTGCCTCCAGAAGGGAAGAGGGCAGATTTTGGATCATATTTTGTGGTTAGAGGGTTAATCTGTGGATAGCTGAGCAGTTTGTGTTCTAGACAAAGGAATATTTATCATTTCTTTGTCTGACCTTAGAAGGGTGTCTGAGAGTAGTGCCAATAACTCCTGGTGATATAATTGGAAATAATTTTAACTCCACTGCTGCCAGGGAGCAATTTTTTCCTTAAATGAATAAACAACCTGAGAAACAAAAAAAATCCCCCACCTGTAAAGGACAAGGGGGAATGGCTTCAAACAGAGAGAGAGTAGGGTTAGATTAGATACTAGCAAAAATTCTTCCTGTGAGGGTGGGGAGGCCCTGGCACAGGGGGCCCAGAGCAGCTGTGGATGCTCCATCCCTGGAAGTGTCCAAGGCCAGGTTGGATGGGGCTTCGAGCAACCTGGGACAGTGGAAGGTGTCCCTGCCCATGGCAGGGGATGTTGGAATTGGATGATCTTTAAGGTCCCTTCCAACCCAAAACCATTCTGTGACTATATGATTATATCATCTAAATTAGGTCCCATATAGAGTATTTTTAGTTGGATGGTTTCAAATTCCCCTGAGAGATAAACCCCCTCTTCAAGAAGCAATTACAGGAGTCAGAAGCTTTGTTGTAAATAACTGGTGAGCTGCTTTGCTTTTGTGGAGCACCAGCTGACAAAGTCCTTTAGTCTGCAACTTAGGGCTGTTCCTAAATAACCCTCTTTGGAAATCCAGAGCAATATCCTCAAGGCTAAAACAAGGGAAAATAAACTACACACACAGTGTGAAATGAGGATGCTGCAAAAAAACCCCAACAATAAGGCTGGGACACTTATTAGGTATTTATTTATCCATATATAAATTCATGCAAGTTCAGAGTGTGTGAGGTATGTGGGATTACATCTGTCATGTATTTAAAACAGAAAATGAAAAATCACCATTTAGATACCCTCCTAAAATCTGAAAGCAATGTGACCTTTGCAGGTGGAGTTTGGTTTGTTGTCCTGATGCAACTGAGGTGTGATCCAGGGCTTGTGAAGTAGTCAGGGAAAATCTGTGGGTATTTACCTTCTCCGTTGGACTTTGGTGTCACCGCTGGCACAAGGCTGAGGCCCTTGGACCTACTCCTGAAAATTACTCCTTGCACATTTTTTGTTGAGTTGATCCTGGATCTTAAATACGAACTGATGCATCTACTAAATGTGACTACTGTGGTAATAAAAATTAATTTAGATAATTTTTTGCTAAAATCCAAGAATTTTTCAAGTTAGATTTTTAGCAGTCGTGAAGAAATATGCAGATCATAGTGGGTAGTGACTGTCCCTCTGTGCTGGGCACTGAGAGCCCCTCGAGGGCTGTGCCCAGTTCTGGGTCCTGCAGGAGAGCCCTGGAGGGGCTGGAGCGTGTCCAGGGCAGGGAACGGAGCTGGGAAGGGGCTGGAGCCCCAGGAGCGGCTGAGGGAGCTGGGAAAGGGGCTCAGCCTGGAGCAAAGGAGGCTCAGGGGGGACACCAGGAGCAATTTCCCCATGGAAAGGGAGGTCAGGCCTTGGAAAGAGCTGCCCAGGGAGGTTTGGAGTGCCCATCCCTGGAGGTGTCCAAGGAAGGGCTGGAGGTGGCACTCAGTGCTCTGGGCTGGGGACAAGGTGGGCATCGGGCACAGCTGGGACTCAATCTCAGAGGATTTTTCCAACCTTAATGACTCTGTGATTAAGAAACCAGTGATTGACTTCTGTGCCACTTTTATCTTGAGGGATGTGTGTGTGTCCCTCCTCCTGCAACCTCTCACTGTGAGCTACAAACTATGGACACTTCCCTTAATTTCTTTATGTTCATCAAATTACGTTTCCTGATGTTTCTGTCAGCTCAGTTCACGGCCCTATTTGGTCTGTAAGATTTGGACTCCTTGCTTTCAGCAGGGGCTGGCACACAGAAGAGACAAAGGGACTTATTGATATGTGCAATTACAATAATTACAAATTCAATTACTGTGCAGGTACTGATTTTTCTAAGATACTTGGCAGTATATATGGTTCTGTGGGCAGGATCCCCATGAAGGCCAGGATGGAGAGAGAATATTTCTGTTGCTATTTTTTTTTTTAATACACAAAAGGACTATTTTGCACAGCTGATTCTGATTAAGTTTCTTAACTCAGTACCGTAGCTGGATCGAGACCTGAAAGCTCTTGAAAATTTTAAGCATCATCATCAAATGAAACTCAAAATGGCAAAATTCCAGAGATTTTGAGGAACTGGGCTGGCATTTGTTAGGTTATGCCTGTGCTGCTCTCCCAGCTTGTCACATGCTGGGGGGAAACAATGTTCCTGACTCACTTGTACACACAGGGACACTTCCAGCTACAGAAATAATAATTATCCTCTAAGATCCTCCATTTTGCTTTCAAACAACTGAGTTTGTACTCCTATATATTTTTTCCCTTCTCCCTTCCTTTCTTTGGAAACTGGCAACAATTAATGCTTGATTACATACCCCAGACGTTTTTTGCGTCTCCTGAACTTCTGAACTGTGAATAGCCGTGAATAATGACTCTGCAAATCACTCCAGGACTCAAAGCCAGCTGCTGGAAAAAGCCCAACAGCCTTAGAGAACTGAGCTGTGGATGCTGCTATGGATGCAGTATCGGAATGATAAAAAGAAAAGCTTCTTTAGTGTAGATGCACAATGTTGAAGGTAAATCACAGAACAGCATCACAGAATCAATTCAGTTGAAAAGACCTCCAAGATCACAGAGCCCAACCTTTCACCAAACCCCACCTTGTCCCCAGCCCAGAGCACTGAGTGCCACATCCAGGCCTTCCTTGGACACCTCCAGGGATGGGCACTCCAAACCTCCCTGGGCAGCCCCTGCCAATACCTGGCAATCCTTTCCATGAGGAAATTCCTCCTGATCTCCAACCTGAGCCTCCCCTGGCACAGCTTGAGGCCATTTCCTCTTGTCCTGTTTCAGTTTGGCCTTAAAACAATTTGTACATTATTTTCCCAAATGAATGTGTGTCACTTTTGTCACATACAGGCTTTTTTCTGATGTGTTGCACCAATAAAAGATCTTAGGCTCAGAAATGCATGTTTCAACATTCTGCATCACCAAGTGTGCACGCTTTAGGGAAACATGCAGAACCCCTCCCTATTAAATCATGAAAACCCAAATACACTTGTATGTGTAGCTCCCATCCTTGTGCCATTTGCTGGTTAATAAATGCATTGCACCTTTGGCAGGTCAGGGCAGCTTAAAATTTGCTGTCATGAACACATTCAGAAGTGTCAAATGCTACCTCTCTCCCTTCCCCCAAATTTTAAAGAGAAAACTATTTCCAGGGGGATGTAGCCAGTCCATTCCCAGCACTGAGTGGGTACGTTCTAATTAAATTAGTGGTTCCTCTAGAAAACCTCTGTGACATTGTTCTCACCCTGATCAGAAATCACCGGCGCAGAACCTGCCATGGATCAGGATTTCTGATCATTTAAGAGCATAACACCTAGGGAAAAAACAAAAGGCAGGGAGCCATCCCCCCACGCCTGGGCTCTGCAAATGTAGTCTGGGATGCTGAGGCTGTTGGGTGAACCACACCTAAGGAATTCACTTCTGGTTGTTGGAAAAGGTAGAAGGACTTGGGCAAACACTTCAACTTCTTGACATAGCTGTGCCCACAGGAAGCCTCCTGGTGGGTTTCTTTTGTGAATATTTTAATGTTTTACAGCCTCGTGAGGCAGGAACTGAGAGGGCACGTTTAAAGGACTGAGGGTGATGCCTAAAGAGGCCAACCTAGAAACAGAGACTAGACAGGAGTGAGGGAATAAAGGTGGATATTTATTTGAAAGGCCTTCAGAGGCACACCCTGGGCAGGCCAAAGGCTGCACCCAAGATGGACCCCGAGTCACGAGTTCTTCACACTTTTATAGCTTTGGTCCATTTGCATCTCAACCCAATTTCCCCAATTAAACTTTAGCTAATGATGGAATTTGCCCTCAGCTTGCCCCCTTCTCAAGATGCTGGGTTACACATTTTGGGCCTAGGCCGGGCTGGGTGTCCTTGGAGAGCAGCCTGGAGAGGCTTTGTTCTGTCTGTCTCAGCATGAGAGAGCAGCAGCTCACAGGCTCCAGGGCACTGCAGAGTTACACACTGGGAATGCAGAATTGGAAAAATACAAAAGCTAAAATGTAAGGCATCAAGGGCCAAAGCATGGTTCTATTTAAATCAATCATTTTATGATTAACACCATGAAGAAAGGCCCTGTCCCTTCCACAACTAACTGAACATCAGCAATGATCTTTTACAAACAACCCCACCAAAACTTGACTGCCCTACATGCAAAATGAGTTCTTTTCAGGAGCTGCGAATTTTAGCTTTGGTTTCAGTTCTCAGGGAACTTCCCAGTTCGTTTAGGGATGCACAGGAGTTTGTGCATTGCTCTACTCTTGAGAAATGTGTCCAGCTCCTTCCCTGCAGACACGTGCCTGGCTGTGATGCAAAGTGACAGTGACCATGTGAAGGAGCAGCCACAAAGCTACACTCCTGTCCAGACTGGGGAAAATCTGACCTGGAAAAATACAAATAATACCAGCAATACTGTGTCCAAATTGTGGACACCACAAGGGTGATTAATACTGGAGAATCCAGGACAACACCCATTCAAACAAAGTGTGCCAAACCCCAGGACATTAAATTTAAAGTGAATAAATTCTAACAACTGATCATTCTTGGGTTTTTTTGGTTTTTTTTTTTTATTTTCTCCCTGTGCTGGTGCTGTTCAGGGTAAAAGTAAAACAATGCAGCTGCTGCTTTCAGCGTGATGAAATGCAGACAGAGACCCTGCAGACAGAAGGTATCTTCCCATCAGAGGTGGGGGCAGAGCACAGAAGCTCCGCACCACCTCCGAGGAGCAGCTTGCAAAGGAGCCGACAGGGACCTTTTTGCGGAGATATTTGAACAATAACTCTTTCATTGTTTCCGTGCTGACAGTGGATAAAGACAAACCCAGTATTATGCAGGGGCTGCCCATCTGTCGGCCGCTCCCCCTGCTCAAAGGTTATCAGTCACACAAAGCAGGGAGCAGTGAGACAGATAAGATGCGTGACAAAGGACAAACAACCCCAGCAGCCCACCATCCTCCCCAGGCAGCCAGGAGTCTTTCCAAATCCCTCGGGAGACTCCCTCTGAATAATCCCTGTGCTTGCAAAACCCATCTCTGCGCTTGCAAGCTCGTTCTGATCTCCTTAAATTCTTGGCAGACACAAAAGAGAGCCGACCCCACCGACTCAGACACTCTCACCTTGCAAGGGCACACAGGATGTGGGTTCCTCCAGCTGTTTGTAAATACCTGGACAGCAGGTAATTAGAAACCTGTCATGGGAAGAATTTCTTGTGCTGCATGGGATGTCTGGTGTCTGTCTGGAAGGTGGACAGTGAGCTTCAACATTACTAAAAATTAAGATTTTTACACTGAACGGGGAAGAGCAGAGGGGGAAGTGTTGCCAGGTCAAACCCCCTTCCCTGCAACAGAAACATGGAGCAGCTCTCCTCTGAGGAAAGGCTGAGAGAATTGGGATTGTTCAGCCCAGAGAAGAGAAGGCTTTGGGGTGACCTAATCTTGGCCTTCCAGTGCCTGAAGGGACCTACAAAAAACATGGAGAGAGGTGATTCCCGAGGGTCTGGAGTGACAGGACAAGGGTGAATGGCTTCAAACTGAAGGAAGGGATATTTAGGTTAGATAAATGGAAGGAATTCTTCCCTGTGAGGGTGGGGAGGCCCTGGCACAGGGTGCCCAGAGAAGCTGTGGCTGTCCCATTCCTGGGAGTGTCCAAGGCCAGGTTGGACAGGGCTCTGAGCATCGTGGGATAGTGGAAGATGTCCCTGCCCACGGTGGGGCAGTTGGAACTGGATGATCCTTAAGGTCCCTTCCCCAATTGATGGAAACCCTTGCTGCATCCCAAAAGCCAAATTCACCTCCTTCCTCCAACCTTTTCCTGACCCTCCATCTGAATCCCATCTGCTCACTGTTTTTTTTGCAGTCCAACCACATCAGACAGAGCAGCAGAGAGGAAAATTAAAACAATCCAGGGGCCACATTTAATGTGTCCCGGTACACCTGGAGCCAAGGTGGCTGTGGAGAGCCTTGTGTGGCCCAAGTACCACCAGCTAACACAACAGGAAAAAATATGTGTCCTCATCAATAAAGTCTTCAAAAGTTCATTGGTAACACTGATTTTATTCAATCCTTACACAATTAACATGTGTTAATAACTCAGCCCGATGAAGCTGTGGTTTTAGATATAGCTATATTTATATGTGTGTGTATATTTATATATGTCAAAGCATTCAGAAGATGCAGCTCTCCTGTATCCTGTGTCTGTCTCCAGAGGACACAGTCACTGATGCAAATTTTGGGGCATTCCTGCTGAACTGGGACTGACAGTGGGGTCAGCCCTGGGTAACATCAAGCTGGCTGTGAAAGGCTGAGCCCTGACTGCCACCATCCTCAGGTGTGTCAAGGCTTTGCTGTGGAGGATGGAGACAGGAGAGGGGTTTGCCTCCTAAGAACACAGCCCTGTGCCAACCCACCTACTCCTCCCACCTCCTGAAAAGGTTGGAGAGAAGGTGTCAGCCAGCCTCCTGATCTCGGTCCCACCGCTTGGAACCTGATGGAATTACAGGAAGCAAAAGCCTGGCTCCTGGGAGGAAGTTTATCCAGCGAGTTTAATACAAACAGCCTATAGAAACACAAACACACAAAAAAGCAAAATAATCTTCCAAATAAATAAATAGCTGTGTTTGCCCCAGTGACACGCCAGCAGCACTCAACCTAAGCCCTGTGGAACGAACCTCACAACCAAGCAAGCTCACCCCCTACAGACACTCTGCCCTGGCCTACAAATGGCAGAGAACGTGGCACGGCCCTAACACCCCCCAAGTCCTGGAGGATGCTTTGAAGCTCCTCAGCGAGGATGAAGCCAGAGAGGCTGCCCTGCCCTCAGCCAGCAGGGAGGAGAGCTTCACTCCTGGCTCCCAGCAGGCCTGCACTGCAGCTGCCCGCCGTGGGCAGGGCAGGCGCAGATTTGGGAGCCGCGGGCGGTGACGGTGCCGGCGGGCACTGCCATCTCCTCCTCATCGTAGCAGACGCAGCGGGGACAGCCGTCGGCCACCGGGCTGCCCACGGCATGGCAGGCAGGGGACAGGCGGGGGCACAGAGGGGCGCAGGTGATGTCCCCACTCGGGTGGCACGTGCACAGCTTGCGGGCGAAGTCGATGTAGAAGGAGCGGCCGGCGGGGACGCGGCCGCTGGCGAAGCCTTGCATCTCGCACTCGCTCTCCAGGTAGGGCGGGCAGGAGCAGGGAGAGGGGCACTGGGGACAGCAGCCACCAGGAGTGGGGGTGGTTGTCACCTCCGGGTCCCCCTCGGGGCACGGGGCGCAGGCGCTGGGGTCACAGGTGGGTTTTGGGGCCGCGCCGCAGAGCAGGAGGCAGGCGAGCGACAGGCGCAGGGCGGCGGTGAGGGCCATGGTTCTGGGGGGGAAAAGGGGGAAATAGGAGCAGGTGTCACACGGGGCATGGGCACATCCAACCCCCAGGGTCTGGGCTGGCCCCTCCATGGTTTAAAGTGAAGGGGATGCAGCCACATCTCCTTGACATGCCCACGGCTGGAGTTTGGATCACCCACATCTCCTTTACAGGCCCACGGCTGGAGTTTGGCTCACCCACATCTCCCTGGCACACCCACAGCTGGAGTTTGGATCACCCACATCTCCCTGGCGTGCCCACAGCTGCAGTTTGGATCATTCAGATCTCCCTGGCATGCCCATGGCTGGAGTTTGGAGCACCCACATCTCCCTGGCATGCCCACGGCTGGAGTTTGGATCACCCACATCTCCCTGATGTGCCCACAGCTGGAGTTTGGATCACCCACATCTCCCTGGCGTGCTCACAGCTGGAGTTTGGATGACCCACATCTCCCTGGCATACCCATGGCTGGAGTTTGGATCAGCCACATCTCCCTGGCGTGCCCACAGCTGGAGTTTGGATCCTCCACATCTCCCTGGCGTGCCCACAGCTGGAGTTTGGATCACCCACATCTCCCTGGCGTGCTCACAGCTGGAGTTTGGATGACCCACATCTCCCTGGCATACCCATGGCTGGAGTTTGGATCATTCAGATCTCCCTGGCATACCCATGGCTGGAGTTTGGATCAGCCACATCTCCCTGGCGTGCTCACAGCTGGAGTTTGGATCACCCACATCTCCCTGGCATGCCCACAGCTGGAGTTTGGATCACCCACAGCTGGCTGGCACCAAGGGGGTTTGCTCTAAAACGAAATTTCTCGTCCCCAAAAGCTCATCCTGGCTCGACCACAGTGTCCTCCACCCCTGGGTGTTCAGAGGGCTGCAACTGGTGAGCAAAGTCCACATTGCAGCACTCACTGAGCTTTGGCGTGGTTGCCTTGACTAGCAAGTGGGACTTGTTCACCCTCATATTGGTGTTAATAGTTTACATTTAAATGACTAATTAATTGTTCCTAGAAGGCATTCAGGCATGGACAGAAGGGCTCAAAGAAGCACTGTCTGCTTTGGTGACTTGTCCTGCAGTTGGGACCTGGCTGCTCCAGGCACCAGGTCTGGGTGTCAGCTCCCAGCCTGTCCTGCTGTGTCCCTCACTGCCTGCCCTTTCCAGCCACCTCACTCCCTCACAGGAAGCCAGGGGGGTCACCCCATCTTTATTCCAACTGGAAAAACCTTTTTTTTTCTTAAGGAAGATGTTTCCAATGTTGGGCACTCCCGTGGGACTCTGCTCTTTGCCTTCTCCATTGTTTTGGCCAGCCTCTTGTCAGAGAGTCATTCCTGGCATGAAATTCCCTCCCTGTGCCTGCTCCCTCCTCCTTCTCCACTCACACCTTGGATGCACAGCACCTGGCAGCCCACACTGAAGCCTTTTTCTGTTTAAAGGCTGAGGACTCCTCTTTTTTTCAGCTTTTCAAGACACAACATTTCCTTTGAGCGCACTTTTGGATCCCTTCTCTCTGTCTGAGTGCCTTTACATCCTGCTGTACTAAATACAGCTTCTTTCTTCCTGCACTGGGCCCTTCCAGGTCTGGTCTCTTCTCCCATTGCCCCAGTGCACCTTTGATTACATTTATACCACCGTTTGATAGCCTAAATTTCCTACTCTTGCTTTTACTTCTTCACATCTCTTTAAACAAAAATATTTACAAATTGCATAACCATAAAGAAAGAACTTGAAAGCATGGACTCCAAAAAAGAAAGTCTTTGAAGCTTTTCTGGTTTTCAAGCAAATTCTTGCCAGTTTAATTTACTTACACCTGCTTTATCTTTGCTGGAGTTTACTGTTCTGCCCCTTCCTTTCACTCACACATTTTAATCTAGTGGTTATTTTACTGTCATTCCCAGAGGACTGATGGCTGTGCCAAGCAGCACGGAGCCCGGACACGCTCCCCATGGAAAAGCTGCTGCTGGAAAGGATCTCCCAATCCCAAAAGGATCCCCAAGCCAAGAGCTCCCTCCTGGCTGCCCTGGCTTCAGCCACCCCACACAGACAGAGCAGGACACCACCACCAAACATCATTAAGTCGAAGTTTCCCCACACCCCAACCTCATCAGTCTCATCCATTGCCAAAACACCTGACCCCACCCAGCGATGGAATTGGGCACCTTCAACAGAGCCAATTCCCAGCAAATTCCCAACACCGCGGGTCTGTCACTGAGCAGCGGCAGCATCAGCAGCCTCCCCCTATTTCCTGGGGAAATGCTCATCCTCTCCCTCACTCTGGGGCCGCAGGCTGGCCCTGCCCCGTGCCAGGTGCCCGTGGTTCCCGGTTACCTGCAGGGTGGCCGGGCAGGGCGCTGGGATGCGCTGCAGGACCTCGGGAGGAGTCCCGGCTCTTGCCCCGCAGCCCGCCCGGCACCTCTATTTATGTGAAACCCTGGCGGGGGGAAAAGAGAGGCGGGGAAGCCTCCAAGGTGCTGGGCAGGGCCTGCAAGATGCTTATCTTGCTCTGGTGTTGGTTTAGTCTGAGCTCAGACTAATCCGGCGTGTCCAGCGTCTGCAGTCCGTCCTCCCTCCCCACACCCCTCTGTGCAGAGCTCAGCAGGGTTTCTGAAGCATCAGCAGCCCCCTGAGCTTCACAGACTGCTGGGGTCCACAGGGACAGCAAAATGAGTTAAAGGCTCTAGGAAGGCAGCACAGGTGAAATACAGCCTGCTCTGGGGTGATAATGATGCCTTACATTGTAGCTTTTATATTTTTCCAATTCTGCATTCCCAGTGTGTAACTCTGCAGTGTCCTGCAGCCTG
>VWZT01001713.1:234509-252515 GCA_013397055.1 Pachycephala philippinensis
CCACCTTCCAGCTGTGCAGAGGCTGCTGTTCGTTTATTAAAAGAAAACCTTAACAGGGACAGCGTCTGTCTGAGCTCTACCTCCACAGAAATGACTGATGGAGCCTCAGTCACGTTACTGTGATCACACCAGAGAGGTTTTTGCTGGAAATAGTGCACCTTTCCCAGAGCAGGAAACTTAATTTCCCAGTTGTTTTTACCCAGCCTCTGTTCCAGTCCTGCTCCTATCACCACAAAACTTTTCAGAGCAAACTAATGAGACTCTCTAAAAGCAGCACTGAGGCACTTTCCTACTCTGTTCCCATAACATCCTACACCACCGTTAATGAAACAGCACTTCAATAATTGTTTTAACTGTCTGATAAATGTTTTCTTAAATAAAAATGAAACTAGCCACCAGAGTGCAAACACAAGATAAAATGCAAGCTCCAAAGGTGTGGGAAGAAAGTAATAAATAAGGGGGTAACTGTGACAGCATTAAAACAGCAGCTCTGGAAAAGAAGGTGGGTGTTGTTTGAAAATCAGAGCAAGAGGTGCTGCAGACAGCTGGCTGATATTTTTTGGTGTGTGCCATTTAATTTGCTGATACCATTTAATTTATATCAAAGCATGATACAAAGGAGATATTCCTCATTTTATGATGACATAGCTGAGAAAGGAAACTCTGCCTGGCATCAATTTTGGTGACTGAATTGGAAGGGTGCATCAAAGGCAATTTGGAGTGACAGGTTTTTGTTTGCAGCCTACAGTGGGAATATGGATGGACTTTAGAGCTGATGGGGTCAGGGGAAGCAGGCCCTGGAGATGAAGGTTTGGGATGTTTGGGTATGGTGGGTTTTGGAGGCCCAGTGTCACCCCCTGCTCACCCGAGGGATGCTTTGCGTGCTCAGTGTGTAATCCCATCCAATCAGCACAATTACACCCTTCAGCTCTCATTTACAAGGCCTAAACGTGGGTCTTTGACTGCTTTTTTCATGTTGCTCAAGGTCAAATCTGTACTTCCAGAAGTCTTTTGGTGTAATCATGCTGGAAAGGTGTGTCAGGTCAGGTTTGCTGAGCAGCACCTGCCACCACACCTTTTTTGGGTCAGAGGAGGAACAAGGGGTGATCCCGTCTGCCACCACTGAGGTGTCAGCAGCCCTGACTCTGTTGGGTGGGTTTGCTGTACCAAGGGGAAGGTGGCTGTGCAGTGGGTTGAGGACAAACCAAACCTGCTTTAATGGTGCTCTCAAATTGTCAGAGCATCCCTACACGCAGCCATGGCCCAGGTAAGACTCACACATCAGTGCCCCTGACACCCCATGCCACAGGGTTTGCTCATGGCCCAGCCCAATTTTTCTCAGCTTTCTCAACTTCCATGCCTGAATTCCACCCAGGCTTTACCCAATGTGGCCAAATGCTCTTTCTGACCTTGCCCCTGGGCTACAGAAGTCTGCAGAGATCCCTAATTTCCTCCTTGCTTGCTTTGTCCCCCCCTCCCCTCGTCCCTGTGGTGTCAGGAAGAGACATGGGTGAAGAGTGGGCAGTTGCAGGGCTCTGCAGAGCAGAAATCCCTCCTGCAGAGGCTCGGGGGCTGCACAGGTGCAGCAGCTGTACTCACACCTGCCATGCTCAGCTTGAGAATTTCTCTGTCCCCTCTCAAACATTTGTGCCAAGCCCCTGGAGAGCCCCTGCAGACACCTACACTGCATTTGCTCATGTACAACGATAGCAAAGTGGTCGTTCTCCAGGATGCAGGAAAGCTTCCCCAGGCTGTCCTCCAGGCCGATCTAAACAGGACAAAAAGTGACGTTTAACGTTTTACTTCACCTGGCAATGGCTGGGCTCTGATTTCAGAGAGTGCTGATTCCCTGGCTGGATGAAATCCCCTGTCAGTGTAGGATTGGGGGTGGACATTCCCACATTTGGCTCCTGGTGTGAAAGCTCCCATATCTGAACCCTGCTGGCTCAGCAGAGTTTTTACAGGTGCTTGTTCTTACTCTCATCCCCAAGATGTCACCATCGCCCTCCCCACCTCTCTCTGCCTTCTCACCGACCTCTTCCCCCAGCTCCCCTCACACCCCAGGGTGGTCCTGGTGCACCTCTCCCTGTCCTTGTCCCTGTCCCCAGGCAACCCCAGCCTCAGTGGTACCTTTGAGAACTGGTCGTAGGTGACCTTCGTGACAGGGTCTGAGAACTCCACGTTTCCAGCCTCCACAGAGGTGAGGGTGTTGCTGAGGGTCACCATGCCCAAAATAAGCCTGTAAGGGAACAGAGAGTTTTCCAGAAGGTCAGACCTGAGGTAGGACACACGTTTTATGTAGGGGCTGAACTGCTCTTGTTGAAGTCGGTGATTAAATTGTTGCTGCAGTCAGTGGGAGGCACCAGGTTTCTCCTCACTTGAGCAGGACAAGAAAGTCTTTGTCCTCACCAAGCTGTTGGTTTCACAGTAGTTAAAATCTGCTATTGCAGTCCAGGACTTAGCAGCTGGGAGAAGGAAAACCCGTGGGCTCTCCAGTTACTTATTTGTGTGGGTTTCCCCCCAGCTCTCACCACTCCTCTGGGCTCCCGTTGCCTGTGCACTGATCCAGCATCTTATGAGTTTGATGGGCTTTAACTGGCTTGTTTACAGGAGTTTTATTGATTAATCTTCACAAAGAGTCAGATGATCTTTTTAAAAATCCGCATCAGAGTCCAACACAAGAGCCCCAGCTCTGAATCAGTAAATGGGACTTCAGCTTCATCATGAGTGATTTTTCGGTGTGAATGGCCATCTCTGTAGTGAGCAAAAATAGTTACCCTGACTCAGCAACAACAGGAGCTTGGTCATATCCCTTCTCCTGGAGGATCTCAATTGCCTTTTGACAGCTGACTTCTGGGAGGAGAATGAGAGGGGCTGAGATATTCAGTTTCTGCACCTTGATGTTCCACCACCTGTTGAAAGACAAATGGCAGCGCTGAGCTGTGGCTCTGCTGCACAGCTGTGGCCTTGAGCAGGGGGGCAAGGCCAGAGGAGAGGAGGGATAGTCTGTCTGCCTGAAAAGCCAGCCCCACTCCTCAGCCCAAAGCAGAAATGCCACCATGGCCAGGTCTTGTTGAAGCCAAGCTTTCCCTAGGCCCAATGTTCATGCAACTCCAGAGGCAGGGCTGAGACCAGCAGCTGGCAAGGTGCTGAGCTGTCCTGAATCCAAGGAAGCTGCTGAGGGCTTCGCTTCAAGCTGATAAATGGGTGACCTACCAGTTCTACTCCTTTGGTCTGTATCCTTGGTCCTCACAAGGCAGCATTTGCAGCTCCTGCAGGAGAGAGCCTGGCAGAGATGCTCCTGTGACTTATGAGGGACAAGATGAGCTTGTTTGTGGGGGAACACAAGTACCTCCCAAACATCTCAGACCTGAGTCCTTGCAGAAAAGGCAGGGCAGTGCTAGAGCCTGGAAGGGCCAAGAGCAACTCTAACCAGACATAAGAGGCCTTCAAAAAATGTGTTAAGTTTTTAGGAAATACTTTACAATAACCTTTGGTAAAGGAGCAGGTGATATCAATAATACCTACTGTCTTTGAAGTGAAACTAAGAGCTTTTCTAAACAACTGGCATTTGCCCAGCCACACAGCAACTGGGATCAGGAGTTTGCCTGTGGCTCCCTGCTTTGAGGGGAATCTTTCCCCATGGTGTCCAAGGGACAGCAGAGTTGGTCGTCTTTCGTGGCCAGCAGCTCTGGAAGGTGAAAATTTCCTGTTCCCTGCCTGAAAAGACCTGCAGAGCTGTTTAAAAGGAGGCTTGCTATGACAGGGACCCACCTCCCCAGCAGCCTGATGGTTCTTTGAACATCAGATGTGGAGCAGAGAGAGGTTTTCAGAGGGTTTCGGTGGCCTGGGCTGCCACATGGGAGTGGATCAGCTACTTTGGGACAGAAATGGCTCCTTTATAGACTTTGATTGGAGAGCTGAGAGATAACCACTCAAAAGAGAGGAGCTGACATTACAGCCTCCCCAGAGGGGTCTGGACTTAACTGTGGTTTTTCTAAACACTAAAAGAGAACCCTTTCCTTTGAAGATAATGATTTCCAGACTCAGAAAGCTGATTCCCTTAGCACAGTTTATCCCAGCAGAAGTTGTCTTACCAAGGCCTGTGCTCCTGGTCGTCACTTAGGAACCCATTTTTTATCATCCACTTATCATTCACAAATTTGGACCTAGAAATCACCAACAAAGAGCGAGTCTGTGAGGGTTCCAGAAGAAGTCGTGCTTTGTTTCATGCACCAGACCACAGCACTGCCCCCGGGGCTCCCATGATTTTTGCAGCTGGCTGCTCTCAGCCCCTTTTAAGGTCAACAGGAGCATCGGGTGCTCAGTAACTCTTCGAAGCACGCCAGCTATTTGCCTCCCTAACTTTAGGCATGCACGTTCAGAAAGCGCAGCTTGGCTGAGCCCTGCTCCGTGCACTAAGTCAGTGATGAGAGGAAATAAACCCCAAGTGTCCCAACACCCAGCCCCTGGTGATTGCCACGGTGATGTGCTGTTTCTGCCTGTTGTTTATTTTGCTTTTTTCCTGTGATCATTGTTCATTTTGCTTTTTTCCTGTGATCTGCCCGAGGGAGACTCCCAGCTCTGGGCTCACTCCGTGTGCCATGCTATCACATTTATTGGGGTGTTTCTCCAGAATACTGAGCACCTGGGCTCAGCTCCTGTGACAGAAGGCCATGGGAGCTCCCACCCTGGTGCTGGAGAGCAGGGGAGGAAGCAGGACACTCACATGTAGTTCCGGACAGAGTCGGGCAGGATGACCACACAGCGCTGACCTTCCTTCAAGTCCTTGGCAGCTCTCACGGCCACGGACATGGCACTGCCCGAGCTGCCACCTGGATGGGCACCAAGGAGAGGGAGACAAGTGTCAGGGCTGCCCAGGGTGCCACTGTCCTGCTGTGGGGAGCACAGGCTGCCCCAGGTAAGGGTGCAGAGGTGGCACCTCGTGGGATGGTGGCTTGGGATGCTGGGATGGGAGGACAATCAATCCCGAAGCCTTGTAGGCTTTAGGGTCAGGCAGAGGTAGGGATTGATGGGACATGTTCATATGATGGCTCTTGGGCTTTTGAGGCAGCATAAAAGTCACTCCATGAACTTCATGAACCACTTCTTGTGGTGACTCTGTGGGCAGACCAAGGGCTGGAAGGTCCCTCGCAGGGACATTCAGAATACGCTGCCCACGCCACACCCTCCCTTTGCATGAGCAGAAGACCATGCCAGTCCTCAAGCTTCTGGCTGACACACTTGGCAGCCAAAAGATTGGCTTTAAATGCACTGTAAAGACTGAAAAAACCATAAACATTACATTCATGCTTGGAATACCAGGCCAACGTGATGGGAAGACTCAAACGCTCCCCGTGTCTGTGTGCACGCATGTGGTTTGCTGCACGTAGGGAGAGCAGGTCCCTGCTTTACAGAGGCAATTCTTCCACCCCTAGTCTGAGTACTGGAAGTCAAACACATTCCACTATCTGTGTGCCAATTACACACTGCATTCGAGGCAGCACGTATTTTACAGCAGGTTAATTATCCCTGGGTCACATTTTTCAAACAAACGAGGGACGGCCCTGAAAGATGCAGTTCAGGGAACACAAAGCTGTTCACAAATTATGGTTGAGTTCAAACAAGTGGTTTCTGTTGCAATGCAGTGACTCCGTGCCTGCTAGGTTAAATCAACATTTAAGTGTTTCATTACATATATATAGCCTGATCTTTTCCAAAACTCCCTGGATATGAGTGCTCAGGGCTTTTATCAGCTGTAACTACAAGCCTACGTAGTGTCTGCTCCTGGATGCAAACCTGTGTCTGTGTGCTTGGTGTCAGGGAAGGCTGAAAGCACGCTGATGCCGTGTGGAGGCTCTTAGGGCACAGGCAGGGTTTGTGTGAGGGCACTTGTTCATTTTGGGAAGCCAGTGGGATCACTTACAGCTTGTTGGCAAGAGAACATCTCACACTTTCTTTACTTTCAAACCCTCCTGGTCCAAAGCTGGCACCTCTGGTGTGGCAGTGACACCGAGCACGGCCTCGCAGAGCTGTTAGCAGAGCCCACCTGTCCTGCCCCGAGCCCCACTAATCCTCCCCCCAGCCTGTGTAACCCTACACTGCCTGAAGATCCAGTTCCACTGCAAAAGTGCTCCAGCAAGAGGAGAATTATTGCTTCTATAATTATTGTGGCCGATGAGTCAGGCCCCAGACCAGACTCAGGGACACACCTCTGAAGTCTGCAGTGACCTATGCACAGCTCGAGGCTCAGCCTTTCAGCCCTGCTCACCCAGCAGACACAAAATGCAGAGGGCACCTACCCTGGAGCGTTTTGGTCCAAGAAGGATGAGGTTCAGAGGGTTTGTTAAGAGAACACACTGTTGTGGCTGGTGCTTACCACACAATAACCCCTCCTCTCGGATCAGCCTGCGGGACATGAGGAACGAGTCTCTGTCGTTGCTTTTGTACCACTGATCGACCACCTGAAAGGAAAGCAAGGAGGATGAGGCTTGGCAATGCCATTTCAGGCTGCCCTGCCCCTCTGAGGCACACCGTGGGGCTGATGCCCACAACATCTGGCAGCTCTGAGCTGCCTCCCACACTTGTTGAAAGTATTTGTCAGGATATCCATGGTCTGGAGGGTGTTGCTGCTTGCAGACACCCACACCTTTCCAGCCAGCACCCTTTCCTTGGGGACTTAGGGATGCCTGACAGGTCCAGAGTTAGGATGTGGAAGAGGGAGTGGTGTTTATGGTATTCCAGGCCAAACTGGGATACTGATGATTGAGATTTTGTCAAAATGAGATCCAGCTACAAGAATCAGTCCGGGTTATTACAGGTGACAGCTCTACAGGCATGTGCTGACAGCAGGATGCAGTTAACACCTGGATGCAGAAAGGATCTGGGGTCTGAGGCTGTGAGGGACCTTTCTACAATGGGGCCAGGGCAACACAGGCAGCCTGTGTTAGGGATTTAACAGCTGATATACTGAGAGGGAACTTGACAACAAGAGGTACAAGGTTCACGGTCTGCTGTCTTACAGGGCTTGGATCTTGTCTTCTAGCCTGTACATGGTGCAGGATTTCTGCTCTCTGTGTGTGGTGCCTGAGGCAGAGGAGGCTCAGGAAACAGCAGTGTGATGAGGAGCAGCCTCAGCACAGACATCTGTGTGATCACAGCCAAAGGGGCACACTCTGAACACTGGTGAGGCTGAGCAGAGGTGGCTCACACTGTTATATGCCTCCTTTTCTCCTCTGTTTACCTGCTCCTTGTGGGCCAGTTATAACCAGAGCTACTCAGAGAGATGCTCCATGCTGGGGTCCCAATCCCCCCACAACAGCTTGTTTTGCACTGGGAGGATGTGTCAGGGCCACCACATCTCTGGGCTGGGGAGCAGGCTGGCTGCAAAGCCAGAGATCAGGCAGAGGCCCCTCACCACATGGTTACTCACTGATCTGTCGAGGACAGTGGGGATGAAGTCGTGCCCAATGCCCTCCACCTCGATGGTTGTGGTGTTGGTCCTGTTCATCTCACTGGGCACAGCCACGATGGAGCCGTCGGGGTCTACACCAATGATCTTTGAGGGAAGGACATTTTGTCAAACCAAAATGGGAATCCAGAAACAGCCAAACACAAAACTCAGAGGAAAAGTTACCCACACCCTTATCAGCAATGTTTCTTTCCCCTGATATTCATTAATATTCCTAACCACTGGCCACATGGAGAGCTTCCAGGATAAAAGGGTGCTGTTTTTCACTGTCTTTTTAAATAGATCCTAGGTAGTCTTCAGCTGTTGCAGAAGTGACTGGTGGCTTAAAATGTTATCACTCTCAAGGTGTTTGTCATCACCCCTTTGGCAGAGCCTGCCACTTCCAAAGCCCAGCCCTTAGGACAGTGCCAGTGCTCCTTAATCTGCTCTAGGGTGAAGCCAGCCAGCGAGCTCCAACCTGTGGAAACCTGTGGATACAGACATCCTTTCTGGATCTAGTTGTGCTGGCTGATGGTGACACCTCCCTGGTTATCTACAGCTTTGTGTCTGGGCTGGGGCTGCCTCCCTCAGCACGCAGTGTAAGAAGGGATGGTGACACTGCTCCACACGCAGCTGCACACAGCCAGGGAGGCAACCTCACGTCCCAGTCCTCCAGTGGTGGGCCCACACCTCTCTGGTGGGGCAGGGATCACTCACACACTGACCAGACCAGAGAGGGAGGGACTGTCAAGCCTCCAGTCTGCCTTGAAGCATTAGCTCTGCACGATGAGCATCGTGACTGATGCCAGCCCTAAAGCACGGAGGGTTTTGCAGTGGCAGAGGAGAAGCATTTGCAGTCTGTGCCCTCCCGAGTGTCCTGCACAGAGGGCAAGGCAGCAGGCAGGGGGAGATTTTAGTGGGGCTGTGGAAGATTTGGTCTCTAAGGCACTTGGATAGGTCTAGGTCAACCTAAGCATCACCAAATTGCTTCCAACAAAAGCCACAATTGCTGTGAACAAAGAAATAGGTGGAGACAACAACTGCTCCCTCAGGTGAGCCGTGGGGTTAGGCAGGAAATGACATGCAGTGACAGGACAAGGGGGAATGGCTTTGAGCTGAAGGAGGGTATTAGATTGGATATTAGGAAGGAATTCCTTATCATAAGCGTGGTGAGGCCCTGGCACAGGTTGCCCAGAGAAGTTGTGGATGCCCCATCCCTGGAAGACTTCAAGGCCAGCTCTGAGCAACCTGGCCTGGTGGAAGGTGTCCCTGCCCATGGCAGGAGGGTGGAATGGGATGACCCTTAAGGTCCTTTCCAACCCCAACCATTCTGTGATTCCATGAAAACCCCGGCAGTCCTCCCTCCCTCCTTACCTTGCACTCCGGGCACTTCTCCTTCAGCTTCCTGGCAACGCCAGTGATGGTGCCTCCTGTGCCAGACCCAATCACCACCATGTGGACCTTGCCTGTGGGTCAGGGGAGAGAGAAGCTTGCAGGGGCTCTGCACAGCTCCCAGCACCATCTCCCCTTTATTCAGGCCCCTGTGCAGGTGCAGAGCCTGTGTGCACCAGAACCGTGTGAGGAAAGGCCAAGCAGAGGCCATGCTGCTGGCCAAAGCCTGGTCCTGTGGAGAAGTCTGGATGAGTTTGCAGGACCTGAGCACAGCTGATCCTGCCTCACTGCAGGGAGATGAAGGCGACCTCCAGATCTCCCACTGCAGCTCTCCATGATTTTTGTGTCTTTGGCGTCTACTGAGCAGGGGGAACAGCAAGAAGTTGTGCCAGGACAGGTTTAGGTTGGATATTAGGAAAAGGTTCTTCCCCCAGAGGGTGGCTGGGCACTGGAACAGCACCAAGGCTGCCAGAGCTCAAGGAGTGTTTGGACAACACTCTCAGACTTGTGGTGTGACTTTTGGGTGTCCTGTGCAGGACCAGAAGTTGGACTTTGATGATCCTTGCAGGTCCCCTCGAGCTCAGGATATTCTGTGATTCTGTGGCCTAAGGGGGAGGGAATATCTCAGCACATCCAGCCCTTTCAAACCACACCAGGTATATCACTAACAGGGACAACTTTTCAGCCTGTGTTGGCATCCACAGTGGAGGGATGGCTGAGCTCTGCCCTGGCACCTGCCTCTGCCAGATGTAGCCCCACTGGCATCATGGAAATTATACAGATTTAGGACTGGTAGGAGCAGAATTGGAGTCAGGCCTTCAAAACCTGATGCTGCAGCTGCATTGGGAAAGCAGGACCTGCAATCCACGGCTGGCAGCCAGCTGGAGCAAATCCTAACACTGTAGTGGAGGGAAGGCTGGGACTCTTGTTCCTGTTGATACCTGACTGCTTAGCCGCTCTGATAACTGCTCTCCAGTTAAAACCCTCGAGTCCTGTTCTCATTTTACAGTGTTCCCAGAAATGGCAATAAATTTCACTTCTATCTGCACAGGCGTGGACTGGGATAGTCCTTTACCCTCCCCCAGCCCTCCCTTCCAATGTCACCAGTTTGTGAGGTTTCAGTCTATTTTGATTTGCAAATGAGCGTGCTGGATCAGATGCAGCCTGCCATGCCCTGCTGGATTTCTATCCCCCTGGAAGGCCTCGTGGGACACCTCGTGCTCCCAGCTGGCGGGTCACAGAGGTGTTGTGGCCACTGAGAGTCATGTTCTTTCTCCTTTAGGTACAGCCTGAGTTTCTCAAGCTTCTGGTCTCCTCCCCCAGGTTTTTGCAATGGGAGGGGACAGCCGGGAAGCCCTGCAGGCTGAGGTGTATCTGGAGTGGATTAGGAGAGGTTGCTACACCCTGCGTGTCAGTGTTGTTAAGATAACACTGCCTGCCCCTACAGAGGCCCTTTGGGCTGTTTCTAGACATTCAGGTCAATAAATGATGTAAATTAAGCCTCTCGGAGAGGGTTACAGCCCTCTGCACGTAGAGGCAGCAGCACAGATGGTACCTTCACACTGCTCCAGGATCTCCTCAGCCGTGGTGTCGTAATGAGCCAGAGGGTTGCTCGGATTTCGGTACTGTTTATTCCAACAGAGAACAGCGGGAGTTACCTTGTGAAGAGCAGGTCAAATACCAAACCAGCAATAGATCCTGACAGAGCTGTACCCAAAGCATGCAGCTGCCCCCTCCTCTCCCTGCCGAGGGGGAAAGTGCCACCCCACCAGAACAGGTCACAGGTATTGCTCCTGCTTGTCACTTCGGGATAGATTTCCAAGCATGTTTGGGGTTTTTCCACACTGGAAGGTTAAACGTGCCCACAAACACTCACTCTCCAGCGCTTGGTGCCCATTAGGTGTGGGGAGGGTTCGGAGGCTGGGAATTGTGGGCTGGAGAAGCTGTCCTGCCTGCACAGAGGGATTTGCTGCAGGGGGTACAGAGGGGCAGCAGTGATATTTGTGCACCCCACGTTCACACCCATGGGCCAGGCGGCTTCTGAAAAGCTCATTCAGTCTTTAAACCCCTTTTTTCTTAGAAGGAAAGAGCTTCCCTGACTTTCCTGCACTCCAGGGGCTCCTTACTCGGGGGTCAGACCAAGCACCCTCCTGTCCAAGACCCAGCACTGCAGGAACCTCTGGCGTGAGTCACCAGGGTTTGCCCTTTACAGCTTGAGGTTTATTTTTGAGGCAGAACAGAGGCTGCTAGCTAGGCATAAAAATTCTTCAGGTCAAAGTTAAATCCGAAGCAATTTGAGGAGTCTTTGAATTGTGCAAGAAAACCCAGCCTCGCCCACATCTAGTCTTTGGCAGGAGTGTCGCAGGTTTGGAAGTGTCCCTTATTTTGTTTCTGTCCCCCTGTGCTTTGCAGAGGAGAGATTAAGTTTCAAATGCCATAAAACACTGACGAAATCTGCCTCTGGTGCCAGTTTGAATGAAGCCCCTGAACACAGGCACACTTGGAGCACACCCTATAAACTGTGCTGGGAAAAAGTCAGTGGAGGGATAGCCTTTACCTGGTCCAGGATGTGAGAGTTTGGGATTTCACTTTTCAGCTTCCAGGCAACACGAATGTTGGACTCGGGGGCATCAAAGCGGGTGCACGGGGTCCTCACAATTTCAACACCCAGTGCCTTCAGAATATCGACCTTTGGGAGGGAAAAGAGGAGATGCAACACAGCTGATCCCACGTAGGGGTGGTAACCCGAACCTGCGGGCTCAGGGCAGCGCCAGATGCCAGAGCAGCTTCGCATGCAGGAGACATTTATCATTTGGAGATACAATGTCCAATTCTGGACTGTGCTATCTCTGACACGCTCCTGGCACCCCAGGGCCTCCTGCCTGAAGCTGGCACACAGATTCAAGCCTGGCCTCTTGCCCTGTCCCACTTGGAGGGCAGGCTGGGGACAGGGCGGAGGGAGGTGACACTGTGCTGCTCCCTGGTGCCAGGGGAAAAGGGCACAGAGGGAGCTGGACAGGGAACAGTGTCTCCTGTGTGCTGGGATCTGAGCCCCAGCATGCAAAGGGGAGATCAGAAAGCTGGTTTTGCCCAAAGTCCCTTCTCTTCTCTCACCAAGCACAGGGAAGAAGCAAACCAGCCCTAGGGTGCCTCCTCTGGGAGATATGGCTGTCAGTGGGAGAGGGGGAGTGCCAAGGCACCTGGAGATGAATCCCACGGCAGCTGCAGGTGGCATCTGATCCAGACTGAGCTTAAGTGAGATTTAGGTTGAAATGAGTGTGACACTTTGGAGAAGGGCTCATTTCTGAGCCTGGTCAGGGTCCAGGTCTGGCTTCATTGGCATGAGTTCAGCTGAGCATGAGTCTGTGAGGCTCTTGGCTCACCAAGGAGGGGTTTCTGCCATCTCAAGGATGGTGTGTTCACCTGATCATCAGCTCTCGTGCAAGTGACTCGAGACACCACCTTGAGAAAGCAGCTCAGGCAATTCTGAGTGTCTCCCAGTTAAAGAAAACCATAAATACACAGTGAGGCCAGGTGACCTGTCAGATGTCAGAGGGGAAGTGAGCAGGACTGGCAGGAGAGCCCTGGCACCTGCCTGCCTCTCCTTCTGTCCCTTCACATGCAGCAGATCCTGCTCTGTTCTCCACAGCCACACACCGTGTCTGGCTATCCCACCACCCCAGCTGCACTTCTGACACCAAACAGTCACCAGGCCATCACAGGCTGCTTTTGTTCCCTCAAGAGGCACCTTTCTGAATAGCAGCTGTGGCAGTGGGTGTGCAAGGCTCGATGGCCTTTAAAGGAGAGGGCTCCAGGGAGGGAGAGGCAGAGAGAGAGAGGGAAGGAGATGTTCCCCAGCTGTGGGGTAAAACCGTACAGAGCTCTGACCTTCTCCATGCTTATTTTCTCTGGCAAGACGATGATGCAGCGGTAACCCTTCAGTGCAGCCACCAGCGCCAGCCCGATCCCTGCATGGTGGGGAGAAAGGGAATTGGTTGGCAGCAGCATTTGGCAAGAGCGACCGAAGCGCGTGGCTTCCTACGTTCCTCTCTCCTGAATGGAACCATGAAATGCTCACTGCCCAGCCACAGGTGAGGGCATCCTCCCCGAGCCTCCTGGGATGTGCTGGGAGCACCAGGAAGTGTGGGAGGATGTGCTGAGGGGCAAGTGGAGCTGCAGCATCCCTCCTGCTCGCAGTGTGGCACAGAGAGAATGGCAGGGCTGGGGAGAGCTTTCCTCCCCTCACCGAGGCTCAGGCATCTTCCTGCGTTTTTGGAAACACAGGAGAGAGGTGATTTTGCTTCAGGAGTGCCTTCCCCTCCCCCTCAAGCACTGTCAGTCGTGGGGGGACGGGCACAGAGGACACTGCACATGTCACTCCGTGGCCAGCAGGCGAAGGGCACCTCTGCTCCGGTTTCACCGCGGTGATGGATGGAGCCAGCTGCTCCCAGCTAGGGCAGGAAGGTGAGGCAGCAGGAAGGAGCAGCGTGTCCCTGCCAGGAGCTGTAAGGAGCCTGGTGCCATTCCAGCTGCCCCGGGCAGGCAGGGAGCCAGTGTGATCCAGCTGGGACACACCTCTGGGGGAGCACAGATCCCCTTGGCTCCATGTCTGGTGGTGGCTGGGGTGACATAACATGGTGGGGTGACAAGTGACAGTGAGAAGGGCAAAAATAACATGATTTCTCTTCCAACCCATCAGGGGAATGGTCTTTGGGAACCTCTGAGAATTCAAAAGCTTCCCAGCCTGAAAACGCTCAGGGTTGCCCCAGCTCCTGATGCTGTCTGCCTTGCCACAAGGGGACCTTCCAGGCACACCTGTGCAGGTGTGGGACCCTCGAAGGACCCTCAGGAATTCCAGCAAGGAGGCATGCCAGGATGCCCATGGCCACCAGGAGGGGAGCTGAGGGGAGGATAGAGCCAGAGCTGACCCTGTAACTGCAAGTGCAAGAGCTCCTCAAATCTCTGCTCCTCAGAAACACCACCCTGCCCAGTACCCAGGGCATCCCTGCCCTTCCCACCTGTGTTTCCTGAAGTGGGTTCAATCAGGGTGTCTCCTGGTTTGATAATCCCAGCTCTCTCTGCGTCCTCCACCATCCTGAGGCTGATGCGGTCCTTCACGCTGCCCCCGGCGTTGAAGTACTCACATTTTGCCACTGGAAAGGGAAAGAAAGGGGAGAGGTGCCTCCATCAGGCACCAGCTCCTTGCTCCCCCAGGCCTCACTGCAGTTTTAGGACACCTATTCCTGCTCTGCAGGACAGTTCTTTGCTCAGGGGAATACATCCAGCATCTGCTTTTCTGGGATTATCCATCAGCATAACCTGCGCAGAGTCCTTCTTTCCCCCACATTTTCTCCACCCTGGATGGGTGTAAAATCAGCCTGGTCAGCCCAGGATGGGTTTAAAATCAACTGGATGTAGTCATTGCAAGGTGGGAGGTCTCTCACTGGCACAACACTCCTTGTTGCCCTGCCTTGAGGGCTCTTCTGTGGGCAAGGCACTGTCAGGGTTAGCAGCAAGGTCTCACTGTCTATCCTGGGGCATTGAAGTTTTTAATAGATATCTTAAAAGGCCCCCTTTTGCAGGGGTGATCTGTAGTCCTGACTGGGGTGCCATAGAGAAAAACAAAAAAAACCAAACAATAGAAAGAACATTTTCAAGTGTCAGACAAAATTATCATTCCTTCACCGAGCTACCAAAAAAACCAAGTAACTTTCCAAGGCACATTCAAATTGCAAGGCACATCTCAGTCCTAATCAGGGCCTCCACACCACAGGATTCTTCTTACCAAGGCTTTGATGATCACCTGCAACTGAACTGGTGCTACTGAGCTCTATTTTATAGACAACAGGGAGAAATGGGAACTTCCAGGGGTCACTCACTTCATCCTAACAGAGACAGCTGCCTGAGGCTGAGAAATCAGCCCAATACCTGAGCAGCCTGAATGGGAAAAGAAATCTTGTGCTCATCATTATGTTTTATAACACAAAGTGCCACAACTTCAGCTGCACAGGGATCCCTGCAGGCACAGAAGATGGCAGGCAATCCCATCCAGCTGTAGCTGCTTCCTCGAGGCAGCTGTGCTGCAGGCATTGCTGTGTTTGCTTGGGAAGAGGCTCTGTGCTGACACATCCCTCCGACAGAACCGTGTACCTGCTCTGCCTGTCCTGCTCTCCTTCCCCTCCTGTGCCAGGGGAGGGAGACACCATCCCAGAAAATGGGATCTGCGTGGCTTTCCCAGCACCTAAAGCTGGGACAGACATCCTCCAAGGGACAGGCTGCTCCAGAGGCACTGCACATCTGTCCTCCCACCTCCACCAACTCCCTTCCGTGGTCTCCTACCGTCCCCTCAGGTCTCATTCTGGGCAGTGTGAGGCAGTGCAGTGTAGAGGTTGCAGGGTTGGTGGCCCAAAGATCCCAGATCCTGAGAAGGGATCAGTGGGAGAGCCTGGCATGCTCCATGTGTCCCGTGCTCAGTGGGGCCTGGCTGCCCTGGGGATTCCCAGCTCCCAGACAGCACTGCAAGGTTCTGCTGTGCCCTTTCAGCAAGGATGAGTGCTCAGCAAGTCTCTCCTCACTCGGCTGTGTGACACCCACGGCACTTTCTGCCTCTGAGAATCTGCCTTTCTGCCCAATTTGGATGAAATTAATTATTAAGGTTATAAGTTATAGGAAAGGAGACTGAAAAGTCCACATGCACAGATCTGATTGTATCATCCTTGTGATTGTAGGGGACCAGCCTAAAACCAACCCTTACACGAGACAGCACCAGAGCTGTGCTAACATCTCCTTGGGGAGAAGATTTGGATCCATCTCCAAATTTAGCCCAGCTCTGCTCTGAGCTTATGCTGCTGTTATCTGGGAGGAGAGATGCCTCACTACCATCACCCCCCTGCTCACTGCTGCTTGAAACCTCCTGTTTGGTCCAAGAAATGACTGCCTGATAAGCAGAAGAGCCCAAGATGAGCCACATCTGTCCCTCCCCGTCTGTCCTTCCTCTCACAGAGCCTCTTCTGAAGCCCCCCTCCAGCACCACCCCTCACCCTCACCTCGTGGCATGCAAAAACCTGCTGGGAAGGGGACACTCACAGAGCTCACACTTGAGCCCATAGGACTTCCCAATCTTGTTGATTCGGACCATTGGGGTGCAGCCAATTTTCTTGAGGATATTGGGCAAGATCTTCTTTTCTTCTGTCCTGAAATAATGCAGGGGAAAAAAAAAAAGTCAAATCAAAGCTGTTGTTATGCAACATGAACCAAGAGAAAATCTGAGTGAGGTTTCAGCAAATTTATCAAAAGACATCCCAACTCCAAGAGAAAAAGTCCCCATCAACAATTAGTAGCACCAGTAGTTAGTTACGGTTTTCCATCATGTGTTATAAGCTCTTTTACATAAAAATTAAGCTAATTAATTTTCAGGGTTGTTCTGAATTGCCTTGTTCTGCAAGGCCCTAGACCAGGTCTAGAGTAAATGAGAAGATGCTGGCAAACCTTTGGATTTTATGCCGTGGGTGAGGAAACCAGGAGACGGCACAAGGCTCCTCCTCTTTCCTCCATCCTACCCAGCCCCCCCTCTGCTTCCCACATTTCCAGCTGCCTCTGGGCCAGCTGTTGCTGGCCAGGACTCCCAAACTTGCAAGGAGGGCTCCAAGCCATCAGAGAAGTCCAAACCACAGAGGGTTCTGGAGGTTTTTTTGCAAACAATTAAACCCAGCTCTGTGATCAGCGAAATCCAGCTGCCCGGATTTGCCAGTCGCTGTCAGACTCCAGCAGAAGCCAAGAACCACATCACAGCAACTGCAAGCTGAAAAAGACCTGTTTGCCCAAAACATCTGGCCAAGCAGCCAGGGAATTTATATCCTTGAGCTCTTTCAAAGACAGAGGGGGAAGATTGATGAAGATCACAAGCATATGGCCCCTGGTCACAAGCCAGCACGTCTCTCTCCCTGTGGGGTGACACCCCCCATTCCCTCATTGCTCAGCTCTGCTGTGCACAGCTCTCACCTCCTGTCATCCTCTGAGCCCTGAACTGGAGTTCTCCTGTCTCCTGTCACGGCCAGGCAGGTGGCTGTGTGCTGGCAGGGAGCCCGTGTGGTGCAGGGGTGACACGCTGGGTTACTTAGAGACCCCACACCCCTCCCTCCAGGGTTTGCCAGTGTGATATAAACACCTCTTGCCCTGCTGAGTACAGGGGTTTAGAGAAGATCTTTACTACCAAGAGGAACCAGCCTCCTTGCATCTCAAGCCCAGAAATGATGGGATGTGCTGTTACCTCTCCCTCTGTGGGAAATGTTCGCAGAGACATCACAGCCTCCATTGAGTGAGACATTGCAAATGTGAGGCAGTAACACAATAAAGGAGCTTCCCCCACAGCTGCAGCCATTGCCCCTCTGCTCCAAAAACCACTGAAACCCTCAGGGGTTTCAGTGGGGCTGAGCCATGGCACGAGGAGGCTCCAGCTCCTTTAACTAGAGCCTGGCTCTCTTGAGAGTGACCTGAGTCACTGCATTACACATCTGGATTGCATCCTGCAGCTGCTGGTATCAGTTCAGGACAGTGGACAAGGATGGTTTTTCCCTAAGAATCCAGCTTTTAGTCATGGCTTGCTATTTCATAAGATGTCCAGGGGAAAACCAGTCCTGGCAAAGCAAGGGATTCCTGCTGAGGTTATGGTGGGTCAGAACTGGCTGAAGGATATCAGAACTAGTCTACCTCTGTATCTCTGAAAAAAATGAATTATGCAGTGCTGTGTGGGCCCCCTCAGCCCCATCCCGTCCCCAGAGCGGTGTTTGATACCCAGGGTTGGGGAATGTCTCTCCATCTCCTGTCTGGGGGTGGGATGGGTCCAGCCACTGGCACCACCATGGCACCCTGATGCTAAATTGTTAAAAAACAAGAATGTTATCCTGCTCAGAATGATAATTGAGGGGAAAAAAATAATTTTGACTGAAAAGAGCTGATTCTATCCTCGGGTGCCAGCTGCAGGGGTTGCACTGAGCTGATGCCTTAGGTTTTAGCTTTCATATTTTTCAAATTTTGTATTGCTTAGTGTGTAACTCTGCAGTGTCCTGTAGCCTGTGAGCTGCTGCTCTCTCATGCTGAGATAGACATAACAAAGCCTCTCCAGGCTGCTCTCCAAGGACACCCAGCCCAGCCTAGGCCCAAAA
>VWZT01001713.1:252801-289601 GCA_013397055.1 Pachycephala philippinensis
AGCTGGTGGCTGTGCCCTGCCCTTGTCCTGTGGTCAGGCACGACCCTGCAGAGCAGTGCTGCACCTCCTGTGGGCTCCAGTTCCTCACTGGCTGGAGCTGGGTTCCTGTTTTCCATCTCTGCACTGCAGGGACGTGTCTGCAGCTCCCCGGACATTTATGGGACAGCCTTATCTTTAGTAGCTTGGCTGTGTCTGGTTTGCAGGGTCATTAAAGCACCTCTTGTCAGGTCTAGTCTGGGCCCTCACGTCACCCTGGGAAGGAACCTGCTGCTGTGAGGGCAACAACAGCTCAGAGCAAGCACTTTTCCCTGCACTGTGGCCATTTCCTACAGGTTTAAAAGCCCAGGCCCTTGTAATCCATTTTTGTGAAGGTCTCTCAGCCATCTAAAATAGGATTCCCCAAACAAGCAGATGCTCTGCAAAACAGAGCTGAGACTCGAGGCAGCCACATCTTTCTGCGAAATGAAAAGGAGTGAGAAAGATCTTCTTGGAGAGGAGGGACTAAATTGTTTTTGCCATCTGGAAAATAAACCATCATTAACATTACAACCAGCTTCTGGCCATGACCATCCTGGTGTAACAACACCACTTCACCTCTAGGAAAAGTGCTGAACTCTGAAACAAGCAGCACGGAGGAATTACTTACAGGGGAATACAGGAGTGTGGAGACTTGCTGGCAGGCGTTGTGGCTGTCCATGTGCACTTACTGGGCAAGTTGGGAAGGGTCCACGTGCTGTCCTGGCTTCCTGAACCACTGCCATTCACGAGGGGACACGTCTTACTCAGCTCCTGTGTGGTGGAGAGAGGGGTCACACAGACACCTGGGTGAATAATAGCCGCAGAAGGCAAAAAAATGGCATTTGGGTGTGAAGGCAGGGTGGCCAGGCTGCTTGGAGCGTCCTGCTGGCATTTCAACCACGTGGATCTAGGTGGATAAGGAGGTTGTAGTGATGGAAGGAGGTTGGAAGGAGATGAACAGATGAAAGGATGTTGTGGTGAGGTGGGTGTCAGTCCCTTCTCCCAGGGAGAAAGTGATGTGACAAGAGGAAATGGACTCAAGTTGCCCCAGGGGAGATGGTACATTAGAAAAAAAATAGATTATACATTAGGAAAAAAATTTCATAGAAAGGGTTGCAAAGCACTTGAACAGAATTCCCAGGGAAGTGGTCTAGTCACCATCCCTGGAAGTGTTCAAAATTCATGTGGATGTGGCACTTGAGGACACACTCTAATGGTGAACGTGGTGGTGGTGGGTTGATGGTTGCACCTGACGACCTTAAAGGTCTTTTCCACCCTTAACAATTGCTTGATTCCCTGATTCCATGACAAAATTGCTCTTTTGGAGTGGTATGCTAGACCCCATACATCATCTGGGCATTCTCTCCAGTACATCTTCTCCATCTCAAAATCATCCCCTCCACTAGAAAATTTTATTTTCCTAATTTAATTATTTGGTCAAGAACAGCGTTTTTCACCCTAGCAGTGAAGAACCTGCAGGTAAATCCACCCAGGATTAGTTGGAAAATACTTTTATGGAGGTGGTGGGACTCAGAGGTCCCCTCTACTCTGGCACCCAAGTGTATTAAAATTGAGAAAAAGAAGAACCAACAGGAAGAAAACAGCAAAGGGCAGCAGAGGGGTTCAGGGGCACTGAGCAACTCCCACAGTAAAACAGCTTAAAGAGAGGAGGATTCATCAGACTGGAAATGAAACAAGTGGGTGTTGCTGAGAGCAGGCTATAAATCCTAGGGGAGCTGGGGAAGGTGCATCAAATAATAAGCAACAAATGATAAGGCAGAATGGTTTATCAGGAATATCTGTAGGGGCAGAGCAGGTAAAAAATGGAGTGAGGAAAGGGTTAAACAAGTTTGAAAAGGTCGAGTTCAGGCGCAGATTTTAAGCACACAAGCCCTAATGGCATCAGTGCTCTGTAGGAAGGCAATTTGCTGTGTTTTCTCTGTTTTGCTGGTGCATATACAGACAGAAGGAGGAGTCTGGGCTTAAAGTTTATTCTCAGCTCCTGCTATGGAACAATAGCAGAACCAAGGGTTAGAGGCAGGTTTGGTGTGACCCTCTCTGCTCTGAGCCTCTCTGCAATCCATCCACCACCCGTCTGTGCTGAGGAAACAAGCCACATGGTGAAAAAACATGATTTTTGGTACCTGGAAGTTCCTCCTCTGGCTTGTTCACTGAATGAATTTACCTTGATTCAGCCATTAGTGAATAAAGGGACCTTGAAACTCCATAGGGTCATGGATGGAGACTTGTGTCTCACTTCTATTGATGATGGAAGCTGCTGTTAAGCTGCTTATTCTGCCCTGTCTCCCTACAGCTCTGTGGTGCTGCATTTTGCAATTAGAGCTACTGTAACCCTTTCATTACCTTTGCTGCAGCAGAAATGGTCAAAGACATGTTGTTGGACCTTCCTTCTGCATTTAACTGCAGATTGAGAATTATGATGTCATTTTGAGATCCCATAGAACCAAAGCAGTGACTCGAAGAAGAAACATCCCATTTTTAAACACAGACAACTGCCTGCAGTAGGGGCCAGACCTGCTGCCACGTGGATGGGGTGTGGGAAATCCAGTTTAATTAGGGAGCATCATCTTCCCCCCAGGCCATAAAGCTGCAGCCCTGCCCCTCCTGAGTCCACTGCAGTGGCTGTGACTCACAGTGGCCAGCACGCTGTTGTGGCTAAATCCTGATTATCTGAATTATTTGTGGCTTGACATCTGAGCCCAAGGGCAGCCATAATTACCATTTCTGCCATCCTCCTCCTGCTCTCCACTCGTTTCACCCTCCTGGTGAGAGTTTCTTTGCAGCAGTGTGGCAGGACAGCCCGAGCTCCACACCGTGATTCCCTGGTGGTTTCCACGCCGGCCGGGAGGATGGGGCTGGGGTTTGGTCCCTGAGGGCTGGGCTGTCCCTGGAACACAGAAACACACCACACCATTACTCCAGCAGCACCAGAGGGATGCAACAGCCCGTGGTGTGTGGCCGAACCTTCTCCTCATCCAGAGGCCCTGCATCATCTCCGAAGATGGAGGTCAACAACCTCATGCTGCAACCTGGCCCCACAACTAAAGCAGACAGAGAGCTCTGATCCATCCCACCTCTAGGCTCTGAGCCACCTTTTGTATTCCAGACACCATCCCCAGCCTCAGAAAGCAGCAGGAAACCATGAGGGCACAGGGCAGCCACTCCAAAATGCCTTGGATCCTGCAGCTGACAAAAGCTTTCCCAGCAAACTTTGCTCCCCGGTGCTCTTCCCCACCACTGACAAACCTGCTGCTTGTTGGGAGGGATTAAAGGGATAAAAACGGTTCATTTCCTTGCAAGCCAGGATTTGTGTTGGCCTTGAGTGTATCTCCCGAAGCAAATCTGTGTTTACCTAACGAATTAGCTGGGAAGGAGCAAAAGTCACCTGCAGGTAAAGAAGAGATAACCCGCAGTGTACCAGAGGGGGTCAGCACGCTTTCACAACTGAGGCCACCAGTTACCACCCAAAATCCTGGAAAAATAGATTTTATGAGTGTATTTTTTTTCTCCCTTTTCCTGGTGATGCCCATCTCTACTATAATCATGGTGGGGTGAAAAGAGACAGGGGAGGAGGGTGAAATTATTGGGGCTGCAGGGTCTCACCACAGAAGGTCCCTCTCCCCTCCAGCCCTGGTGCAGGAGGGCTTCATGGCTCCCCACCTTCTAAAATAAGGTTGCGTTCTCCTCACTGTGTTCATTTTCCCTGACATCTGATACAAAAAAAAAGTCAAGAATGGGGTTTTCATTTGTTCTCTCACCGGAAGTGATTATAGACCTATTTGCTAGACACCCAGAGAACAAAGAAACAAGAGCTGACCCTTGACTAGGTCAACATCTACATTCCTCTCTGCTGGACAATCCCTCATGCGTCTCCTCAGTTCCTGGTGCTGCAGGAATGGCATGGATGTCCTCCTTCCACTTGCAAAACACTCTCAAATCACTGCATTTCCATGCCCAGAGTCTGGATTCATATTTACATTATTATATGTCAAAAAACCCCACAGTGGCTCTGAAGGTAACCTTAAAAATTGCCTGAAGTGTAGAACCCCCAAAATGAGATGGCAGATGGCCTGAAATGGCACCAAAGGATGGATACATCCTCTCTGGATCACCAAAACTCTTACCTGTGTCCCAATACTCCTCCCAATCCCTGGCTGAAGCCTCAGGTGAGATCTGGTAAGCCACCAAACACACCTGATCCACTGCAGGTGTCTTGCCACAGCCCCGTTACCTGCTGCTGAATGGAGAATCTTGAGATGGCACAGGAGTGGGCAAAGGATGAATGGAAATCTCCACTGGAGCTGGGAAGCAGGCCAAGAGACCAGGAATGATATCACCCAGCTGCTGCCACTTAATGAAAATATATGGCAAGGAGCACAGGCTAATGTTTGCAGAGCACTTTGCAGATAGGAGATTGCAGTTATCAGGTTATCAGACTGCTCTGACAACTTCAAGGGGAAGAAAATCAAGATGCTCATTAAGTAAACTGAGGGGAAAACCAGATGAACTCAGCAAGGCAGAAGGAGGTGCATGCAAGCTCGCCCCATCCAAAGCAAAATGCCTTTTTCTTGCTTTATTCTAAAGAAATGGCATTGCTGTCAAATTGAGCCAGACAAATGTAACATCAGTGTGACAGAATGATGGAGTGACCCAGGCTGGAAGGGACCTCGGGAGGTCCCAGTCCAGCCTCCTGCTCAAATCTGAGGCACCACTAAGTTCAGCCCAGGCTGCTCAGGGCTTTGTCCTCCTTAGATCTTGGAAACCTCCAAGGATGGAGCTGAACAAGCTCTCCAGAAGACCCTCTCCACCACCCCACTGACCTCGTAGTGTGAAGCCAAATCCTCCCTGCTTGCTTGATTTATTCAGGACTTACTGAAAGCACAGCTACTCCCCAGCTCAGAGTCAGCCTTTGCACAGGATGGGGAGCAGGGACTGCCAAATTCCACATCTCCCCATGACACCGACGGTCCCCATTTCCCAAGGAGCCTGCCAGGAGATAAGAGATAAGGCAATACTCACCCCTGCAGCCCGTCAGCTGAGTGCCTGAGCTGAGCCCCAGCCCTAGTTTATATGTGCTGGTGGCAGGGGACACCCGTGAGCTCCGCGAGGGACGCGATTGGGTCCTGCCCCACACCTCGCTGTGCCCAGCGCCCGATTGCTCTGCGAGGGGAGGTGACTGGGGTATAAAAAAAAAGATAAGCAACTTACTGTTTGTTTTAATTCGTACTTATCTTCAGGAGTGCTATGAACCCTCCCACAAGCAATTTGGTGCCGGTTTTAGAATTTCACTGCTCTTCTGGTTTTGTGTCTTGTGCTGGGACTTAAACCCAGCTCATCTGTGTCAGCGTGGGCCTTGCTGAATCAGGCACAGGTGGTGACAGAAATGACATATTGCGTTAGGTGCTGTCTGGTGGGGACCCTCTGTGTCCCCTGCGATCCTAGCATTAATGTCTGCACCACCTCCAGCCTAAAACTCTGCCTCCTGCTTCTCATGAAACTGCTTTACAGTTGAATCAGCTGAGAGCACTGAACAGCTTCTGCTCCACGGTGATTCCCAAACACCAGCTGGGGATCAGGAAATTACATGGATGTAGATTTTGCTTGAAAAGGAAGAGCCCGTCAGAATTTCAGTCCCTCCTTTCCCCACTCCTCCCCAGAGCCAGGGCAGCACACAGAGCTGCCTGGCCCTGGCTGAGGCCGTGCTCCTCCAAAACACAGCGGTGAAGGAAACTTCACCACTGCTGAGGTGATCAGGCAAGAATAAGGCTTGTCAGAATGCTTATTTTGGAATTAAACTTTTGAAGACAAGACTGGTGTAGGTGTTAGCACAGGGATGACTTTACCTTTGGTCTTTTTGCAATAAATGAACTCTCTGGAAAACATTGCCAGAGGTAATCCATTGCAGAAAACTCTTGTGGGCTATCTGATGTGACACAGAACATGCAGGTCTCTTGTAGAGAGGCTGCAAATAACCCCAACCCCTGCAAGAATTGTGTTTTCTGGGTACTGCAGTTACAGAATAACCCAGCCACCCCTTCCTGGTTGTCTCCTGCAGCGGCGTGTGCTCAAAAATAAGATTCTTCCCTTCAGTGACCAAACTGCAAGAAATGGGTATATTTTCAACCTGAAAGAAAACAATAGATGGGTATTGGAGGGACGGAAGGTGATTTTGAAATAAAATGCTTCCTTTAGAGAAATACAATTTTTAATTAAATACTTCCTTAAAAAAAGAAAAAGGTTTAAATGGCAAGTTTGGGAGCTTTGAAATAAAAAGGACCTCTTTTTTGGGGGGCAAGGTAAAAGCTGCTCGCTGCATCTGACCAGAATGCTCAGGCTTAGTTGCTGGCTGTGTTTAAACCACGAGAGGTCTTTTTGGTGCTTGGGTGGGGCTGGAAGGGCTCAGGTGCACCTGGGGGCATCAGCGGCTGTGCACGAGGTCACCCTGGAGCACCTCAGAGTGTGTGGCCGTGGCTGAGCCCAGCACAGGGCAGGGCCATCCCTGGAGGAGCTGCAGCCAGGGGTCAGGCCACGATGGAGCAGGGACAGCTCTGGAGGTGTTGTGGCTCATGGAGAAGAACATGCACCCCACCAGACAGGGGCTGGGGATTGCAGGAGGGTTTGGAAGGAACAGCTGACCCCAGCTGACCCAAGGGATTTTCCAGACAGCATGGCATGGTGCTCAGCATGTAGAGCTGTGGGAGAAGGAAGGGGGACATTTGGGATGATGGTGTTTGCCTTCCCGAGTCCCCACGAGGTGTGATGGAGCCCTGCTGTCCTGGGGGTGGCTGAACAGCTGCCTGCCATGGGAAGTGGGGAATGAATTCCGTGTTTTGCTTTGCTTGTGCACACAGCTGGTGCGTTACCTGTTCCTTTAACTCAGCCCACGAGTTTCCTCAGTTTTACCCTCCTAAGTCTCTCCCTCATCCTGCAGTGAGTGGCTGTGTGGGGCTGAGTTGCTGGCTGGGGTTAAACCACGACATTTTCCCACCACTGCCATGCCCAGAGCTGCTGTGCAGTCGGGCTCTTTGGCATCACCAGCCCCACAGTCACACACACAGCTGGTTTTGCCCCAGCAGGTGAGGACAGCAGGTATTTTGATGTGGGTTTTGCTGCTTTGCCTGTGCCTGGGTTAAGAGCAGAGGAGGAGCTGGTCTGCCGGGGACTGGCTGGGGTCTGCACTCTCATCTTTGTCATATTTCCACCCACGCAGGAACATCAGGTATTTCACAGCCTGTACACATCATAAAATCTAATTTCACCTTGCTGTTCTGCAGTGCTGGTGTTACCAAGTTGAAAAAACACAAAACAGCACAGGGCACAGGTGCTCAGTCCCCAGCAGGCTTGCACTGCCCCATCCTCTATCTGAAGAGCTGCCTTGCAGCATTTAACCTGCAGGATTCCCCTGGCTAAACATCACCATCCCCAGGCTGGGAAGCAACAACTGGAGAGAGCAATCAGCCGGCCAAAAAAATGGGGGAAGGCGGCTGAGAACACTGGGATGGCTCCGAGCTTTCACAAGAAGGTGAGACACAAAAGTTCATGCACAGGGAGAGGGACTCTGCTTTTAAAACACCACCAAAAATGCTCCTTGCAGAGGTAGTTTTATAGTACTCACCTCATCTTTACTGTGAGGGTGGTGAGGCCCTGGCACAGGGTGCCCAGAGAAGCTGTGGCTGCCCCTGGATCCCTGGAGGTGTCCAAGGCCAGGCTGAACAGGGCTTTGAGCAGCCTGGGATAGTGGGAGGTGTCCCTGCCCATGGCAGGGGTTTGGAACAAGATGGTCTTTAAGGTCCCTTCCAACCCAAACCATCCTGTAAATCTGTGATCCCTGCAGGGATGCAGCACTCAGGTTTTACTGCTGGGCACTTGGGAGGAAAAACCTTCCATGACCACAGTCACCCCCCCCCAGTGGATTTTTTTCCTCGAAGAGACAATCTGGTGTTAAAATGTTCCTGATTCTGCTCTACCAAGTGGGAAGAAATCCACGTTTTCCCCTCCCATGTAATTTAATATTCAAAATGGCTTTATCAAAGCAGTTGAAGCTCCACATCAGGGCTTGAGAGGATGTCAGGAGAAGGGTTTGCAATGTTTTGGGAGGGCCTTGCAAATAATTCAGCGCAGAACAGGCTTTCCTTGGTTCTTGGCTTATTTTTGGCCAGCAGAGAAAAACCATCTTGCTGTGAGGGCATGAGGCTAAAACTGCTATTGGTCGAGCTGTATTGCACTGTGAGTTGGAATACTGGTGATGGTGCCTGCTATCTAAATTAGGTGGGTAAACCAGAAAAAAGGGAGGCTGGCAGCTGCTGTTAAAAATATTTTTTTTTACCTGTTCAACACACTTGGTGTAGAAGTCTTACTGCAGTGCAAAATGACGCCAGCTGAACCAGGATTCCAGCTGTCACAGGCCAAGGCAGGAATGGGCTGGCAAAGTTACATTTTTGTTACTGCATTGGAGCAGCCGTTCACACCCACTTCTTTCAGGAGAGGTCACCACTCCCTTGTACTACCCACAGAGTTTTCAGTGCCTCTGACGAGCCTCCCTTTTGCTGGTGCATTGCTGCTGGTGGCTGTGGGGAGAGCGATGCTCCAGAGACATCCAGGGAAGTGCAGGCCTGCTGCTTTTCCTGGCAGGACTCTGGAAGGAACCTAAGGCACGAGCAGCTCCAGACATGCTGGGATTCCCACCCTTCCCAGGTCAGACCTGTCCCGTGGGGCAGATCAGCTCATTCCTGTGTCCTGCTGCATCCAAGAGGGTCTCGCTGTGGATCATTGCCTGCTGTCCAGCTTCCCCAGGGACATGCAGTGTCTGTGACAGGGAGCACAGGGGCAGGTGGTGCCCACAGGGCCCTTGCCCTGTTTGTTTGGGCACCCAAACCCAGCTGCAGGAGGCAGTGACCGCCCCGAGCCTGGAAATTTGGCAGGTGTGAGAGAAGCTATGGCGTGTTTTTAGCTCCTGAAAGAGCAGTGAAACCTGCAGTGTAAGCAGCACTTGGCTTCTCCTCTGACTAGAGGTGGATTTTTCCATAGGACAGGGTGGCGGCAGGTGAGTTGGCTGCTCTTCCTGCCCTCACGTCAGGTCCTGTGGGCTCTCCCCTCACCCACCATCCTCCAGCACGTGACAGAGGTAGCACCACTTCCATCAGCAACACGAGTGTGGGTTGGTGGTTGTGTTTATTTCTTTTTTTTTCCCTTCCCCAAAGGGAATTTATTGCTTTCATAAGGCAGCTTTCCGGACTGAAGTCCTCCCTTTATCTGCAGAGCCAGCACAGCTGATTGTACCCAGTAATTTTCCTGCTGGTGACCCACGAGGAGGGGCAGCTCCTCAGCTGGGGACAGCTCGGTCCCGGGGCTGTCATTAGGCTGTGACTCAGCTCTCAGGAGGTCTTGCAAAAACGGGGTGTGGGCAGTGCCCTGCTCTCAGCTCCGGCCTGGGGGTGCTGCTAACGAGGTGCTGAGGCTAACAAGGTGCTGAGGAGGCCTCAGCTCTCGATGGCTGCCCTGGCTGAAACCAGAGGCCTGGTTTGGAGCCTGAGGTACCTCACCAGGGTATTTCTTAACAGCCTGAGGTACTTCACCAGGGTATTTCTGAACCTGTCCAGCTCCGTGTTCAGCCTGCTGGAAGGTGGAACTTGATCCCTCACTCTTCCTGCAGCTCTCCGTGCCTGGCAGCCTTTGGCCTTTTGCTGGAATGGTCTCTCCGTGCACGGGAGTGATGCCGGCCTTCTGCCCCTCAGGCTGTGACAGCAGGATCCCTCCTTCCCCCCCCGAGGGGCTGCCAAAAGGGAGAGGGAAGGCAGGGATCTGCACTTGCTGCCAGCAAGGGCAGCATTTCAGGTATCACATGAGAAGGATGTGCAAGATAAAGTCACCCCATGCTGCTGGATCGGGGTAAGGAGATAAAGCTGAGGACAGAGCACTGTGTGTGTGGGGGGAGGCACCTGAACACCCAGCGTGAGAGCAAGGAGTTCGTGCTGGCAGGACTGGCCCCTCTCTAGAGACATGGAAAGAACTGCAGAGTCTCACATGCTGAGAGCGAGGGGTCTTTGCACAAATTTCTTACCATATAACACACTTACTTGTGTTATATAACAAGCTTGAACTGGCATTAAAAAAAAAACCAAAACCCAGAGCCATTCTGCAATCAAACAGCTTTTATTGAACTCTTCATATTGTACCTTTGTGAACATCTGTGCAATAAATACAGCTCATAGTGTTGATTTTTCCCAGCTCCTTGAAGCATAAGAAGTGTTCCCTTTCCCTTAGTTGACACTACACAGTAAGGAAAGCTGTTGGATGACAGGGGCAATGTCAGCAAGCTCCTGACAGTGAGCCTTGAGTGAGATTTATAAGAGCAAGCAGAAGTTTTCAGAAGTGAGCTTGGTGGGTACATGAGACTGATGTGGCTGCTTAGAGGAACCCCTGCTAGCCAGAATTCTGGAGTCAGCCACAGCTTGTACAAGAAATGGGAAATAACATTAGACATGACAATGTGAAAATAATCCTTAAGTCATTGCCTGGTAACTGCTTGCAAAATATTGTACAGATTTTACTGAATAGTTGCCTTCAGGTGAGAAAGTAAAAAGTATTTTTGCAGAGCCAACATTAGGACTGATAATCTCTTACAGTGACAAACACAGCATAAATTGTTGATAAAAATATCTATCCATGTGCAAAATAGTTTTCAGGTTTAGTCAGCGCTTGCATAAGCAGCACAGGTAAACAGAAGATGCAGGCACTCACTTCAGATAAAAAAAAAATACAGTTCTGTTCAGGCTCTGTCCTTCAAGTTCAGGTAAAAGACTGAACAAACTGCAGTGTCCTTCTTGGTCTTTCAGAGCATTTGAAACAAGATAAGCCCAATTTTAATCAGCTCTACCACAACTAACCAGGACCAGGCCAGCAATGAGATTCTCAGACATGCAAAAAGCACCATATTTACAAACTTTTGCAGAGGAACTTCAGGCCTGCTGGATTCCCTGTCCCCTTCTCTTTGCTGCCTTCATCCCTGCCACGGGAAAAGAGCTCTGGAAAGTTTTTCAGTCGTGCAGCAACTCCACTTATTTACCCAATTCCTCTGGTCTCACCACGTTGCTGCTGTGAATAAGAGGGGCTGGTGACTGCCTTTTCCTCCCTGTGCCAGTGCAGGAGACAGCTCCTGTTCTTGGCAAACCACAGGGGAGCAGGTGAATTTCTTTGGATCCTCTGGCTTACTTGGAATGCTTTAGACTCCCATCCCCTCCTCCCCACCATTCTGACCACCCCTTGTGTCTCAGTCCACAATACTGCCAGTTTTCATGGCACAGCAGGGATTAATGTATGGACAGTGAACTAGAAAAACAGATTCAAATATTCACACTTCTTTATAACAGACTAACTTTAACCCCACCTTTAACTCCTCTCTTGTGCTGCTCTGAAAAGCAGCTTTGGGAACCTCCTACCATTTTCATATTTCTTGCTGAATTCTCTTAGGTCAGGACATGGAGCTTTTACAGGGGAAAAGGACAAACCTCAGCTACTCAAGCACCTCCCTCCCTGCTGCTGTCAGCGAAGGCCAGATGGAAAATGGGGAAAAAAAAAAATCAGATAAAAGCCAGTAAAGTAAATATTCAAAGGCAACAGTAATGCCAAAACCTAGCAGCAGTGACATCTACAATGGCAGCAAACACTTCGGGTCATAGCATCTAGTGAAGTACACAGGTTTTTTTTACAAGTGTGAGGATCAAAGGATGTAGTAAAAATAAGCAAATCAAAGAAAGAAGTCTGTCTTTCCTGTAAACTAAGATACGGAAAAGTATCTGACAGTAGTATTTGAAGTAATTGGAAAAGGGGTTTAGAAGCTTGGCTGGAATACTGATGTCTCAAGGGGTACAGCTGACCATTCACAGAGTCCTGACACAAAGAAGCACCAAAGATGTCAAAAGCACAAGGATCAAAGACCCTGCCCTTAACTGTGCTAAGTTATTTATGACCTTGTGAAGCAGCTCAGAAACACGGTTTGAAAGATGAGTTATGAGGCTCTGCCAAGCAGCAGCTGAGGTAGGACAGAGCTGTTCAGCCTAGAAAAGCTACCACAGATTTGAACAGAGGGTTTTAACACACAGGTGCACACATCTGGCACTCACACAGGTTCACCTTTCCACTGGTCAGAGCACCCAAGCTGGGGTTGCTCCTGCAGCAAGAGGGAACAGTGAGAGAGAAATCACTGAACAGCAAAAGGGGAAAAACATTTTAAAAAAGAAATCAATCACCCTTTAGAACCTTTCAATTATTATTGAAGTTGTATAATTTTAGAGTTTATAGTAGTTTTTTTTCCAGAGCCTTGGGAAAAGTTGTCTTAAATCTTACAGAAGTGTATGAATTTAATGGTAAACCTCTGTTTAAGATAAAGATGGGTCACTTTCCTTCAGCAATAGCCCCAGTCTGAAGGGGTAGCCAGTGCAGGGCTTTTCTCCTGGAATAAGGCACTACAGGGTAGGAGTACCTGAATGGGACTTGGAAGAGTTTACAGCTCTTTACAGATTATCTTTGGCTCTTATAAAACAGGCACCAAAAAAAGGCACTCTGAGATAAATAAGAGGGTGGGGAAGGAAGAGGAAGGTAATAGATGAAACAGCATCATTTTAAAAAACCTTCAGGCAAGGAGCTTGATCTTAGCTTTTAAATCTTTCCACTTGTGCTTACTTATCAGGATTGGGAAAAAAAATAGGTCTGTCATGGCAGGGAAAGCTGGTGCACTGTGTAAAACAGTGTCACTGGTTTATGTTTGTCACTTCACTGCCATGCTTCTACTCAAACTAGCTTTTCCTCAGAGCAGATGGTTGGAGCAAGTCTCAGCTCCAGCCCTCAGGATTTTCTCTTGTTTTACACTGATGCCACCAAAAGGCAAACCCTCCTTTCTTCTCCCCATGCCCCAGTCCCAACTTTGTCTCCACACAGGTAATACCTAACTTAACACCCTTGAATGGGGGGAAAAGAAATTCAGAACTTTCCAGAGCTCTCTTGGGCCTCTGCTTCAGTAACTCTTTATTTCAACACATTTTATGAATCTGAAACAACGTTTTGGAAAGCCAGCCTTTAGACATAACAAGTAAGGAACGTACCAGTTAATTTAGGCAATATTTTTTACACATACATATATATATATATAGGTAAAAAAATAAATTGTCTTGATAAGAAATATTGCTTAACCTGATTAAGAAACAAGTCCCAGAAGCTGTGCAATACAGCAAGACACGTTGGCTGGATAGCTGACACCAGGATAGCTAAACTGCTTATTTTCAGAATTAAAAAAAAAAATAAAACCAACAAAAAAAACCCACATTCTACTTAAGACATAAACCTGATTCTGTGTTGGAGATTGCAAAATGCTGCAGAGGCTCCACGTTGCTGCTTGGCTTTAGTTGGATTTCCTCTCCCGCTCCCGTGCGGTCACGAAGTTCAGGAGGTCGATGGCTGTCACGATGCCAAACACCATCTGCCGCTTGCTGGAGGAGCCATCCGTATGATCTGCACGGAAAAAAAGGGAGTTCTGCCTTCAGGAGGCACAAACACAGCCCCTCCTGCTTGGTTTCAGTGGCAGTGTTTGTAAAAGTGGGGGCTGAGACATCCCAGCTCCAAGAGTCTGGAGCTCTTTGGTGATCCTGGCACACAGAGGGGGAACACAAATGGCACCTCAGCCAAGAGTCACAGAGGAAGTGACAAGGATTTTCAGCTCAGAAAGGCTCCTCAGCAAAAGGGACACTGAGACATTTTGGAAGGAAGGATAAGAATCTGCTGGATTGATTTTTTCTTGACACAAAAATTCAAACCAGGCCCTCTGCTATGAAGTGTATTTTCCTCAAACATTAATTACTTGAAACAGCTGCAAGTGGCATTACCCCACTGGAACCAGGAGCCACTTGGGTGGCCCAATGGAACCACGTTTCGAGGAGGAAATGTGACACAGGAAGATGGTTGTCTTCCTGCATCCCTATCAAATACAGAATCAGTATAAAAACCACAATACCCCATTTATATCCAAAAAACTTACTATCCATTTAATCTGTGCTGCATTGAGAGCACAGGTTCGAGTGATTTTCTCATTGTGAGCCCAAGCCTTTGCCCTGGGAACCAAGTGGCCACGTGACCTCTGGCCCTTTATCAATTGTCTAAATTCCAGTTCCTAAAGTCTGACTGTACTGAGATGTTTAGTCTACTTCTATAATCAGTTTTTTCAGTCAGCTGGACTGTCCTGGGCTTTATGTTTACTCTGTACTTTTATGTTCCACTGCAAGCTTCCAGTGAGATTCTAGGTTTATAAATAGTCAGCTCAGAGCCAAGAGCACATCCTTATGGAGATTATCAGGAACAACCCCAAGTCTGATGGCTCTTCTTCTTCCAGTTATAATTGAGAAGCTGTCAGATAAATTTATCTGGCACAACTTAATATTGTTTTGACTCTTGTTTCTCAGTGTTTGTAACTTTGCAAGTTGTCTGCTATAAGGAAGATGAAACAGGACAAAATATTATTCACATATAAGAGTGATATACCCCAGATTTGAAGATTTATTTGGTCTTACTACTTATAGAATGGTTTGGCTTGGAAGGGACCTTAAAACCATCCCACTCCAACCCCTGCCATGGGCAGGGACACCTTCCACTAGACCAGGTTGCTCCAAGCCCTGTCCAACCTGGCCTTGGACATTTCCAGGGATGGAAATTAGTGTTAGTAGCACATAGTTAGACACAGAAAGAGGATTTTGCTTCTGCAGACCTCATTTACTCATTCACACTCACACTTGCTTCTTGTTACCACTCACAGATTTGCTCTCACAAGGTGCAGTACTTTGTACTCACATTGAATTTGTTCATGAACTACCAGAGCAAAGTGGTCTATTTCCAGGATGTGAGAGAGTTTCCCCAAGTTGTCCTTCAGGTTAATCTGAGGAGAGAGTTACAAAACTTGAATAAAATAGTCCTTTCTATGTTTAGTGGTCAATAATCCCCACATACTTCATGCAGAACTGAAATCAATACATCAGCATTTGTGTGCTGCTCCCACCTGAAGCATTAGAAAATACCAACAAATCAAGGCCAACTTAAAAGATCCGTTTTCTTTGTTTCTAATTTTCAAGAAAACAAATCACTACATGAAGTTATTCATTCTGATTCTGTAAACATAAATGAATATACCGAAAATCTGAAAAATGCTCATAATCAAGGAAGGTCAGGTGTTCCACGTGTCTCAACAAAAGAAGTTACCATAAAACTCTTTATACTTGGTGATTTTATTCTAAAAGGACTGTGAAAAAGTGAACGAATCAGGCTGCAAATCACTGTGGAAGTGAATATGATCTGCAAAGGCAGAGAAGCCCAAACAAGCCAAAAACAAAATCAAGGGTGAAAGATTGCTCAGCTAACGCTGGATTCGGGTGCAAATCAAGGAACTGAGATTTAAGAATTCATCTTTTGTGAAGTCCAACTTTGCTAAAACTGAACAAGAGAGCACCCTGTGTCAATTCTGCAAAAACACAGATATTTCCAAAACACTTCAGTAATCACCTACTGCAATTATTTTTAAAAATGCCTAAAACTGTTCAAATATGATTTAACATAGGAAGCAGCAGCCACAGCTCCATTAACCAGGTGACTCTCCCCAGCACCCACCATCTGACATACTTTTATTGAAGGGATTCACAGCAAAGAAGAGTCTTGCACTGCAGATTCAAAAAGCCTTTACTCTCTGAGAAATAAATGCCATGGCATGAACAGTAGGGCTGCACTGGAACACGGAGCTCTGTCTCCACACTGGGAGTCAGAGGATTCCCAGCAGCCTGTGTTTAAGGGACCAGCTACAGTGCAGACTGAGGAACCAATCCTTAAACCTGTGGGCCAGGAAAGGAAGGAGGTGGGAAATCTGGATTTGCTGCCACATGGAGTCAGCCGTCAGTCCCAAATCTGTTTTCAGGGACTGGGCAGACAAGCAGGACAAGCAGCCCCTTGGCAGCACTGGGACAACCATGAAGACATAAACATGCCTAGAGATGCTCAGTGGAAATTTAACAGAACCCCCATGGAGTTTTCACCTGTCTCACTACTGCTCGTTCAAGCTCCTTAAACATTTTGCCCACGGGTTTTCCCACATTTCGGCTTTGTTTTCAAGCTTACAAAGTCTTTAAGGCAATGAGTCTGTGCACATGGTACTACACAACACCTGACTGGGAACCCAGACCACTGGAACTAACATCTGACTCCACAAGGATGGCTCTCCTCTCCAACAGCACTTGTTTGGGTTGGCAAATTATCTTGTGACTGATCTTTCAAGTCCCCAGAGCACAACCGTACCAGGGACTTTCAAAAAAGCTATAACCACTCTGCTTCCATTCTGAGAGATTGCCACAAAATTATTGTGGGGAACCCATCAAAGCAGGCTGCCCATGTTATAGAGTCAGAATGGTTTGGGGTGGAAGGGACCTTAAGGATCATCCAATTCCAACCCCCTGCCATGGGCAGGGACACCTTCCACTATCCCAGGTTGTTCAGAGCTCCATCCAGCCTGGCCTTGAACACTTCCAGGGATGGGAAATCCAAAACCACTCTGAGCAACCTAAAAAAGCCTAAAGATCCATCTTTCCAAAGTGTTCCTTTGCCCTGGTTTACAGGCTAAGCCTCTTATTTGATGCAGGCTGTGGTATCCCATGTAGGATATCAGAAGCCATTTTGGTGACACAGATGATTCATTTTCCCAATTTCACTCATAAACAAGCCAAATCACCTTGACTAAAGTGGTAAAAAAAGCAAAATCCACAATACTTCTGAGGTTATGTGCATCCCACCATGTTTCTCCATTAACCCATCAATTCAAATGGAAAATAACCACTTTTAGTTAACATGTCAGCAGCACCACAGCTTGTGCCACTCCCCTTCCAGCCTCCACCAAGAAAATATCAGAAATAAAGGGAAAAGAAATGGTTAAGCTGTTCTTTACTGAAGAAGCCCTCAAGCTGCCCATGGCAAGAGCCACAGCCTCAGAAGTACAGAGAATTGGCTGATGCAGCCAACACCAGAGCAGCCACAGAAACCATCACACACCACCAGCCCCAGAAACTCTCGAGGTGTCCAAGTGAGGGAGAAAATGAACTAAGCGGTTGTGTTACGCACCACATTTCCCCATGATGCTGGATTGTCTGTCTGGGGAGGAAAAAATAAATTTACATCTGTCCATCCGGAACCAGCACCCTTGCTCAGCCTCAGGGTGGCTCACAGGGTGAACAGAAGTGTTACACACAGTTCCAGAACACAGCACTCACTCCACTTTGGGACAGTGTTGAAACTTTTTAAATCCTGGTGAGAACTAAGCATTCCATGTTTTTAAAAGAAAATTCTGTGCTCAGTAACAGCTGCTGGCATGGTCCCAGGTAAACCTCACCCAGCCTGTGTAGTGTGTTAGCACACCTACTCTAGCTCTTGCAACCAGAGAACCAGGAGCTGCACAATATACCTGCCTACCTGTTGGAATTGCTTGTAGATTACTTTTCTGACTTCATCAGAAGGCTTAACTTTTCCAACAAGCAGTGAGGAAAGCATGTTACCCAGGGTAACCATGCCCAGAATCACCCTGGGGAAGGAGAGAGAAGATAGGGATAAACAACACAAAAGCCTCAGGTGTTCCTGTAGAAAAAAGCATCCACTGGAGGAGTCAGTTCAGCTACTTCACGGTAATAATGCAGCATTATCGATGGTATACTTGGATTCTGTGTGTCTGCAGGAGACAGAGTGCAGTTCTCAGAGGTTCAGGAGACTCACACACAAGGCAGCCGGTGCTGTGGGTCCTTCTGAGCACCAGGCTCTTTGTATCTCTGCTCCTTGCAGCTGGAGAGGGCTACCTGCAGTCTCAGAGAGCTTTTGGAAAGCACAAACTACTCCCTTTTTTCACACTCGAATCTGTCCTTTTGAAAGGTTTGACAGCCAGAGACAAGCTCACCCCAGTTTGGCTCGTCTCCCTTTTTCCTACGAGGATCTACAACAATTCATCCCTCAGGCCAGCACAACTGAGCAACTCTGCAATGCTCAGCCTGTCTGCAGGAGACCTGCAGGGTGATAAGGCACATTCCAGCTTGCTGGGGACACCCTGCTTTATAGGGGTCACTGCAGCACTGCACTATAACACCGTGTGCTGAAGAAACTCTGTGAAAGCTCTGATACAGGTGGGCACGGTTGGGGTTGGTTGTTTGAAATAGGAATTTTTGCTTTGTAAAGTTAAACCGGTATTATTAAAGGAAATGAAATCATCCTGCAGAGACACAATGAGTAAGTATATCATAATAATCATTAGAGTCATGTGAAGGGCAGGACAGTCCTGGCATGAAAACACAAAGTTTAGCATTGGCAGGTTCAAGGCAACATTTCTGAACTGTGTTAATAAATGAAAAAGGATGAGTGAGAAGACATTGTATTTCCAGCAAGCATTTAAAAGACATCCGTGAAGAGCTGGTGAGGGAAGTGACACAAATGGATGAAGAGTGATATATGTGGACATACCCAGATTCATCAACAACTGGTACCTGGTCGAATCCCTTCTCCCGGAGAATTTCCACAGTCTTTGCACAGGTAACAGTTGGAAGCACAGTCAGGGGGGCAGAGAGGCTCAGTTCCTGAATACTGATGTTCCACCACCTGGGGATGGAATGAAAAACAAACCCATGCAAGTCTTTTGGAGGGAACAGAACCACTCCTTCAGGCACAGTGGCCTCCAGCACCACAGGAATGACAAAAGGCTGCAAGGAAGAGTCAGGATTCAGACAGAGTCAATAAAGCTTTAGGGCTCTCAAGTTTTATTCCCGATATCAGAAAGTCACTGAAGTGTGAGAAGGCTTTAAAATCAAAACCCTTTTCCTCATTTCATCTGCTTTCTGTGATTGCAGATAGTTAGTGGAGAGCACTCATCTCCCCAATTACATTATTTATCTCTCACATAGAAAATTTTGCACTCCTACTCAAAGACCTATCTGTATTTACAGTCATTACAAGCAACAATTTAGGGAAGATTCCCTTCCACCTACGTAGACTTCCAGTGCTTTGCATTCAGGAACTCTGATTTTAGAAGGATTCTTTGCATACTTCTTTTTTAATTCCAGATATAACGCTTTTCATTAAAAAAACCAATCTTTAAGTACCAAATTTTCTTCTGCTGCCATACAACTCAAGGAAGGATGTGAACTAATGAAAGCAGATTTGATTAATAGCTGCAATTATACATCAAGACAATAGCATGGAAGATCAGCTAAATCAAAGAAGCGTAAATTGAAATGAGCTTTAAATTAGCAACTGCCATAAACTCGATTGAATAGACTCATGGAGATCCAAATGGATCTGACAGGCTTACCAAGGTTTGTTGCCAAGGTCTTCTTCTTTCATGAACCCTTTCTGAATCATCCATTTGTCACTCAAGAACTTGGACCTGCAGAGCAGCAGGAAGTGAAAAGCTCATTAGCAGGGGTTGAACATCCGACAGCAAACAGAGGCAACTGTTCACAGCTCTGTGTCACCAGCAGCTGAAGTGTAGCTGGAAACAGACCTTCATTTGCCATCCAAGTTTACCAGCCAGGGACACGGGGAAGAAATACTCATGGGAAGGAAAAGGAATCCCATAGGAAACAAAGCTCCAACTGCATCAGCCCCTTGGAATACGATAGAGACACAGCCTGGAACGGAGATGTGTCTGTCTGCAACTTCTGTCTGTCTAATATTGAGCTGGATGCAGCAGGAGTCAGGAAACTCAGCTAAAAATACCATGTTTTGGGATATGTTTCAATGTGGTTGGAGAAAAACTTCTCAGCACAGCTCGAAGCCCTGACACCTCCACCTGCAAACTCACCCTGAGAGTGGCTGCTGCTGCAGGAGTGCTGGATCCTGCTGTGGGCACTGGACCCTTCCAGGAACGGGATAACCAGTGATCCCCCACAAATAACACAGTGAAAGCAAGGCCTTTGCTGTGAAAGATGCTAACTGGTATTGGTTTGGCATGGGCTGGTTTTGGGTAGCAGGGGGGCTGCAAAGGTGGCTCCAGTGAGGAAGCTGCTGGAAGCTTCCCACCATGTCCAGCAGGGCCAATGGCTGATGGCTCTGGAAGATGGACATGCTGGCCAAAACTGGCCCAGTGAAAGAGGCTGGAAACGCCTCTGTGATGACATATTTAAGAAGAAAATCAAAACAAAGTCACGGGTCTTTTGCTTGTAGTCAGAGAAGAGGAGAAGGTGAGAATATGTGAGGGAAAAACAAGATGGAGACACCAAGGTCAACATCAGAGCTGAACTTTAAAAGGGAAAAGATCCTCCCTGCTCCATGTCAGACCCCTTTTGGACAGCTCAGAACCTGTGCCCCAAGGACATTCCTTGCTGGGATAACAGAGTGTTACAAGGAGGTCTATAAGAAGGTCTGAGGGACTGCCTCATCCCCTTTCCCAGAGGGAAAACCAGCAGGTTTCTTACATGTAGTTCCTGATGGAGTCAGGGCAGATGACAACGCAGCGCTGCCCCTCCTTCAGCTCCTTGGCTGCCTTCACAGCTACAGACATGGCACTGCCCGAGCTGCCACCTGCCACAACACACAGAGGGGCAAAACTGTCAAACCATGAAATGAAAATCATCAAGAGAGAGGAGGATAAAGAACAGATGAGCTGTGGCAGGACGTCTACCCCCCCCCCCCACTACTGACAACTGGTGCATAAAGAGATAGCCCAAGGGCTCAAAAGCCCAGCAGGAGTCATCTCTGGCACCAGGGNATGAAAAGTGTTGGGGACTTCTCCCTGAAGTCTGGACGCAGACTTCGTGGTTACTTCTCTGGAGATTGAGAGAAAGGATCCTCATGTGTGCCCCACCAGCAATTGGATGGTAAGATACATTGAATCCTAAGCTTATGCTATTTCTTCGCTAGCTGTAAGTGAAAAAGGTACCCTATTGTGCACTGTATGTTAATCTACTAGTAATTTGTTCTATTCCTGTGTAGTATTGGTTTACTTTAAGTCTTATGCCTGTTAGTTTTCTTGTCTATTAATAAATAATTCATTCTATAATAGACAGAATCAGTCATTACTAAAAGAACATACGAATGAGAGTGGGTTTTGGGGTGCTGGCCGCCTCAATAAGGTTACTGTCTGCTGCCAGAGGCCTGGGCAGGAGTCAGGGTTAATCTGAACTCCCACATCCATTCGTGACACGAGCCCAGAGCGAGGAAGATAAGTTCTGAAGTGGACGGAGGTCTCTGACCTGCACAAGGCTTCAGCCACCCATGGACTACCCAGAGGAAGCCAGAGGGTTCCCGCCTGCCCTTACCACACAGCAGCCCCTCCTCGCGGATCATCATCCGGGCTAAAGCAAACGACTCCTCATCGTTGCTCTTGTACCACTGGTCCACTGTCTGCAGAGGGGCAGGAGACACAAACAGGGCTCTGTTTAAATGAGGAGGGACAGGGGAGCTGCACAACCAGTGTGAATTCAGCCCGGGCTCTTTAAAGGAACAGCTGCCCTACTGAGCCCGAGTTTCCATCCTCCTCCAAATGCCAAGTGGGGTTTTTTGCCAAGGTAAGATGATCACATCAGCACAACAGGCTCCTTATTGGCACCCTGCTGTGAGTCAGCCTCAGCTTCCTCCCCTCTTGGAGGGCTTCCCAGGGACACAGGCTCTGCTCAGGACACAGTCACACCACTTTGCCCAGGAGGGGCTGGGATGCTCTGTTGGGAGGTTTTGTTTTGTTGGTTTTGGGGTTTTTTTTGATTGGTAAGTTGGTGCTTGTTGTGTGTGTGTTTTATTTTTATTGTGTGTGTTTCATGACTGGTTTTTTCGGGTGTGTTTTGGGTTTTTTAAGGCATAAAAATAAGTGTGCATTCTAGGAAAATGTTATCAACTCTCAGCATTTTGACCTGGCATTGTAAAACAAATGTGGCCAGTTCAGAAGCCTTTCAAGGGCTGTTTATGCTGATGGAAAAAGCAATAGTTGTGTCTGCTAACCCTTCCATTTCAGCTCAAAGAAATACTTCCCCAAGTTCTTCCTCTGCCTTTAACCTCACTCCTGCATCCCAGCAGGGGACAAAGGGCAGTAAACTAAGCACTGTGACTTACAGATCTATCCAGCACTGTGGGGACAAAATCATATCCAATTCCTTCCACTTCATACATTGTCTTGTCAGTCTTGTTTAGTTCTTCTGGTTGAGCGAGGATGGAGCCTTCAGGATCCACACCTATAATCTGGAGAAGCAGTTCCCACTCAGGCCCCTGATACACACAGCTTTGGAGAGCACAGCCCCTGGGAGCACTGGCCTTGTCACAGCTCCTGGTGGCACACAGCCAACCTGGTCTCCTGTTCATTTCCTCCTGGAAACATTCACCTCCCCTGGGAGCAAAATGCTTTGCTGCTTCTGACCCCTTGGAAACCCATCCCATCTCCTCAGGCTGTGGACACTGATGGCACCACTTGTTCTGCACGAGTTTTACTTGGTTTAAACAGAAAACAGGGTTTCCCTGAGACAAGGTTGTCCTCATTCACATGTCAGGCATCATTACAGCCAACTCATTTTGTGACAAGTGCAAGCAGATCAGTTTTATTTTCTTTACCACTCCCTGCCTGTGTAGGAAAACACTCATGATTGAAGCAGGATCCCAGGTTGTGTGAGGAAATCTAACACATCGCACAGGAAAACAGACAGGCTGGTGTGTGCAGAGACAATTTCTCTGGGCAGAACCTCAGCAGCTCCAGAGCAGCTGGGGAAGGCACAGCCAGGGAGGAAACCCGAGGCTGCAGAGCACACACCAGAGAAGGAAGTTTCCCAGACACCCCATGGAGGCATCTGAGGGTCAGTCAGCGTTCATCTGCTGAGCCAAACCTGCACTCTGGTCAGCAGTGGGAGCAGAGCACGATGATTTCAGACACTCTGAAACCCTCTCTGCAGCCAGAACTTCCTTCTAACACGCAAGACCTTCCCACAGAGACCCAGGGCAGGCTTACAAGGAGTGGGATGTGCCAAGGGGAGCAGCTTGAGGAGACACTAAAGAGAAAAGCAGTGGCTTGTCACTTACTTTGCACCCTGGACACTTCTCCTTCAGCTTCCTGGAGATGCCAGTGATGGTACCTCCTGTGCCAGCCGTGGCCACCACCATGTCCACCTTTCCTGTTTAAGGGGGTGGGAGAGAAGTGTGAAATCTCCAACAGAATGATGGATTGAAAGCTCACTTACACCTAAGGATGGACTTTCTTCAACAGAAATGCACCAAGTGGCTGAAATGGGCACGACAGGGCTCTTTGCTTCCCAGGAGCTGTTCTGAGACCTGCCTTGAAACTGCACTGCTCAATCATCATTTTCTCCACCAAGGGTTTTGAAATGTCCACCCAGAGGCCTGGCAAGGCACCAACCTGTGGCACTTTGGACACAGCTGGAGGTGGCCCACAGAGCTGACAGCTGCAGTTTTCCTGTCACTGTATTTGCTGATACAGATAATTCATTCTCCAAGTTAAACTGAGCAGCCCATTCTGTTTGTTAATTAACTGAGTGAGTGCCAAGAGCATGGGATAGACATCCCTGGAGAGAAATGTTAACACAACTACTCCCTCATTTTCATGTGAAGAGGACTGTTTTGGTCGCTAGCACTCGGAGTGAGTGTGGATGTGACAGTTCATCCCTCTGTCACCACCTACAGCTTCTCTGGTGCATCCACATGACAGCTTTGTTAATAAAAAAAAAAAAATTCAGTTTTTAAAAGGTCATCAATTCACACACAAAATCGATTGCCTACCAGCCAAAAGAATAACACCCCTCCAAGCAGGGGTAACTGAACAGTGCCTGGCCTGTAAGGGGAAGTACATAGAAACAAGAAGCCTAAATCTGGAACTCATCTGGACTCTCAGTTTGTGGGATGGCAGCTTGTAAAAGTGCCTTTAACTCACTTTAACTCTTAAGTTTGTCACAGAAAGACAAGCCAGATCGTCTGAACAGCTAGAGTTTCAGGAGGGGAGAGAACCTTTCACCTGGTCTTCACCTTAATGACTTTAATAGCTGATTTTCTTATCAAAGGGTCCAATCAGAAAATGTACTGTTTAATAAGGCAGCTCTGGAGCCTTCTGTGTGACTCCCTTCTATCCCCTGTGGAAATGCCCACGTGGCTGCAGCATCACATGGAATGTCTCCAACAGATCTCAAACCAACTCCTGAGCTGAGCGATGAGCCCAGCTGAAGCTCTGCTGCCACAGCTCAGCCCCTTCTGCTGCTCAGCTGTGACACAGAGCAGTTTGTGCTCCTGAGGACTCCTAAGTGAAGATGCTTCCAGTGCACTGGAGTATTTGCCCTGGGAATGTTGAAACACCTATTTCTGTATCTGTGATCAGAGAACAATGACCCTATTCCATGCCAGTCTATCTGTGGTGCTTTTTTTCTAAGGTAACTTAAGCATCACTGCTTTCTCCAACTCATCACAAGCAGAGGAGTCTAAAAGCCAAAGAATTCTTCTTTAATGGAAAAAAAATCATGACTATGACTACTGAAATAAGGTAATTCTCTAATGACACACAGGATGTGTATGGGGCTGGCTTTATCAAAATCCCTGCATTTCTAATCCAGTCCAGGTCTCATTCTCCAAGTGCAGAACAGAGCACTACCAGGAGCTTGCTGTGATGCCTAAAGAGGCCAACCTAGAAACAGAGACTGGACAGGAGTAAGGGAATAAAGGTGGATATTTATTTGAAAGGCCTTCAGAGGCACACCCGGGGCAGGCCAAAGGCTGCACCCAAGATGGATCCCGAGTCATGAGTTCTTCACACTTTTATAGCTTTGGTCCATTTGCATCTCAACCCAATTGCACCAATTAAACTTTAGCTAATGATGTAATTTCCCCTCAGCTTGCCCCCCTTCTCAAGATGCTGGGTTACACATTTTGGGCCTAGGCCGGGCTGGGTGTCCTTGGAGAGCAGCCTGGAGAGGCTTTGTTCTGTCTGTCTCAGCATGAGAGAGCAGCAGCTCACAGGCTACAGGGCACTGCAGAGTTACACACTGGGAATGCAGAATTTGAAAAATATAAAAGCTAAAACCTAAGGCATCAGCTGAAGGGGGTTAGCAGTAGAGCAGACCTACCATCACACTGCTGCAGGATCTCCTCAGCCGTGGTGTCATAGTGTGTCAGGGGGTTGCTGGCATTGCGGTACTAAATTGAAAGACAGAGCAGTCATGAAGTAAACCAGAAATACAAAAATCATGTTTTGAGGCACTTCAAAAACATTTCCAACAATCCCCAAGCCCCACAACACCTAAACAAACTCTTTGCTGACTGTTTCCTTGTGTATTATCTGGAACCAGGCCTCCTAAGTGACCTAATTTAAGCACAGTCCTAAGGTGCCAGCACCCTCCCATGCCAAAATCAGTCCTGTCTGTGGGACAGCTACTCTTAGCAACATGACCCCTGTGTCCATTCTTCCTCACAGGATTGCCAGCTCAGTGGAAACAGACACCTTAAGTGTTGTAGTTCTGGCAAACACCAGCTCGTTGCTGCTCTCTAGTGACTGTAAAAACTTCTGTCCTACAGCTCCGTGATTGCTCAGCTCCAGCTCCAGATTTGGGGCATCTTCTCCTCCACAGACCCATGGAGAGTGTTGAACAGACATCCCAGGACACCACAGAGCCTCCTCCATGCCACACCTGCACTTCTGACACCTTGGCTCTCACCTGGTCCAGGATGTGTGCGTTGGGGATTTCATTCTTCAGCCTCCAGGCCACTCCCACGTGAGATTCAGGAGAATCAAACCTGGCTGTAGTTGGGGTCCTCACAATCTCAGCACCCAGAGCTCTCAGGACATCCACCTGTAGCAAATAAAGGTGATCACAAAACCCCCAAACCCCCTCAACAGGCTCCCTTCACACTCAGCCCCGAGCCCAGAATATTTGCAGAATATTCAAAGCTTCAGCATTGCCTTCCTTCACCCTCTGCCCAGCGAGGCACAGCTAACCCAGGGCACAGGTAACCACTTCAACGTGCCAGGCAAACCTCAGGTTGTCTTAACATCTGTATTTAAAACAGTTATGGGAGTTTTCAAAGTGGCAGTGCTGTGGGGATGGGTCTTAAAGCCATTTTCTATCCATGGCTAGAAATCCAGCCTGGATTCCTGTGGGCACTGGCAACAGCTCCTTAGCAGAGTTTTGCCTGGCCAAGAACCTGCACCTTTGTTGCTGAAGCCCCAGCACTCATCTGGCCCAGGAACTCTGCGAGTGCAAACATGTTTATGTTTAAATTCTTGAAAGCAGAGGCAGCTCTGACCTTCTCCATGCTCATTTTCTCTGGCATGACGATGATGCAGCGGTAACCCTTCACTGCCGCCGCCAGGGCCAGCCCGATCCCTGCAAGCAAAGGCACGCAGAGCACTCAGTGAGCAGCAGCACAGCACAAAACCCACAGTGCCAGCTCTGGCACGCCCTGCCTTTCACCACATTTTCACCAGAGGCTTGAACGGAGTGTCTCTGGAGGGGTGGCAAAGGGAATGTTTCTGCCTGTTGGGGAGAACTGAGTTTACAGATGCTGGTACTTGTCTTGAGGTTCACAGCCCAGAGAAAGTTTAGCCAAGGGTGGGGAAAGTTGACATGTGCAAACTGCTGGCTTTACCACGTGCATATCACCTTCCTCCTGTCTCACCCACTTCATTTTTCCAGAAGTAATTTGGGAAAGGAATGTGCTTTAAGACAGAGAAGACTAGGGGAATCACCTTAATTCTGCCAAAAGATCCGTAGAGCCTCTATTGACTCACTTCTGCATAAATCCCTATTTGCAATGTGCTGAAGCTAAAAAGAAATTATTTAGATGCTGTTTGTGGTTGAGGTTCTAATGCACTGTGTCAGCTTGCTAGCATGGGGAAGCACCCTGGCTGTTGGAGACAGACATCTCATTTCTCCTCTGAAAACCTGCACCTGCAGCCTGATCCCTGCCTTCCAGCTGGTCACTGCCTGCACCTGAAGAGCTGAGCTCAGAAGTGTGGAGGAGAAGCTTACACCTGCTATCAGATCACCTCTCTGCTGGACAGGCTGAGCTGATCAGGTTGGCTGAGAGGTGTGTGAGGTCAGGCTGCAGCTCCTCTGCTGTTCTGGGCACCAGCACAGGACCAACACATGCAGCTCACCCTGCACAGAGACTTTCTTGTTCAAAGCTCACTCTGTTTGTATGTTTTTATGTGGACTGCATAGGGGAGAAAAAAAACCCCACCCTAATAATCTTTAACTGTTCCTGTGAGAGAAGCATAACTCATGCCTCAAGCAATTCAAGTAGTGTTTAATATATTGGGAAGGGGAACAACTGCTCTCAGTATATTACAGACAAATATGGATGCCCTAAATCAAAAATAAATGACAGCAGCAGCCTCATTAAAGCCAAAGGCTGAAGAGAAGTCATCCAGACCTTCCTTATGGTCTGTGATGAAGAAAGGATTTTGAGACCTGAACTCTAATACTTTGTACTTTCTGCTACTGACCTGGAAATGCAGCAAACATCAAAACAGGACTTTGGCTGAGGGAGAGCTGGGATGCAGAAGATAAAAATATAACACATTAGCTCTCACATTCATTGTACTCAGTAGCTCTGAGCAGCAGAGAGCAAAAGCCAATTCTCTCAGGTTACTGTGTGCCCTGGTCTTTGCTCTTATGTGACAAAAAAAAATCAGCTTTCTGATGTTATTGTCCTGTATCTCCTTCAGTTCTGGCTTTTTTTATTCTGTGGCAAGGAGAATCATTCATCAGGTACTGACCCAGAGAGGGGGATGTCCTGGTATGACCTTGGACACTGGAGGAATGCAACACGCAAGGATATTTTCCACTCCATGCCATTGTTCAGGAGGTACAGCCACACTCACAAGGCTTCAGCTGCCCTGAATGCCCCCAGAATCCCCTGATTCCCCCCGGAGCAGCTGCTGAGCAAACAGCAACAGATGTGACTTCCCAGATTTCTGCTGCAGGCTGGGGAACTGGTCCCAGAGCAGCTCATCACACCAGTCCCTCCAGTAAAACAGAATAAAGATCTGCCTGGTCTGTGTCTATCAGAAAGCAGCAGTGGGTGGAAGCCCAGGGAAGAGTTTAGGAACAGGACCAGACACCTCTCCTGAACATATCAGGCAGGAGGGCAGCTTGTAGCTCACCCCATGAACCTCCTCAGAGGAAGCAGTGTATTTATATTTATTTATATTTAACTGTATTATGTGTTTTATATTTGACTCAAAGGGGAATATTCCAGGTGTGTTTGACTCCCCACCAGTAGAGCAGCTTAACACAACTCCAGTGACTTTGACACAGGAGCCAGAGTGAACTCCAGACTGCTCAGATCATCAGAAGCTCTGCCCTGGCCCCTGCCTTAAGGGGACTGTTCCTTCCTCCAGCCCCCCAAGGAGGAAATGTGGGCCCAGGTGGAATCTGCTGACAATCCAGGCGTGCAGGGGCTCTGTCAGTGCTGTGGGGTGCAGCTCATCTCCCATCTCAGCTGCACCAGCATGGGAAGGGCTGCTCCTCACACCTCACAGAAGAACTCCCCAACAAGAAGGGAAGGACTATGGGACTTCCCCAACAAGAAGAAGGGGAAGATCCAGTTTCACACCAGTCTTATGGGTGCTTTTCTCCACAATAATTTCAGTCAGATTTGAATTCCTGAACAGGACCCAAAAGACTCCAGTGAATCTGGCCTAACACTTTTCTTTTAAAACAAAGAGGCTCTGCAGTTTAGCAGAACTCCTTTCCAGCTGCTCTGGACAGGACACTGCAGAATTGTTCCCTGTGTGAGATGGAAGAGGCACTGCTCCCTGCAGGCAGGAAGAGATCCCCTTTCCTCCTGGCACAGGCTCCCATCTCAAACCTGCCTTTTCCAGGAACACCACCACAGCACTCCCCCCACGCTTTCCTCAGTCTCTCCATGCCCTACCTGTGTTCCCAGAGGTTGGCTCTATGATGGTGTCCCCAGGTTTCAGGATCCCAGCCTTCTCAGCATCCTCCACCATCCTGAGGCTGATGCGGTCCTTCACGCTGCCCCCAGCATTGAAATACTCGCACTTGGCCACTGCAAACACAAACCAGCAGGGCTGGAAGGGACTTCAGAGCTTATCCAGCTCCCCCTCCACCAAGGGCAGGGACACCTTCCACCAGACCCCTCCAACCTGGCCTTGGACCTGGTCTTGCCCCTCTCCTGCTAAGTTCTCCAGCCAAAAAACTTCTGATCAAACTGGAAGTTTCTCCCCATGCTCAGTGTGCACTTTCACTCCAGTGCTCCCAGCATTAATCCCTTCAGTGGTGTTGGACACCACCTTTAAGGACTCTGATCACAGCTCCAGATACCTCCAGTATGGTTGGGTTTAAAACCCCAACCAAACAAAAAGAAAACATTCACTGACAGTTTCACCCCTTTAATCATTTTCAGTGATCTTCAGTGATAACTGCAGAGCTGCATTGTGCACACACTGATGAATAGTCTGAATAGGAGCAGCAGTCCAAAACTTCACACAACTCCTTTAAATTTAAAAAATTATTTTCTATGAAAAACATTTTGCTTTCTCTAAAAAAAATGGAAAAGCTGCAGGAATTGTTCTCGTGAGGTACAAGCTGAAAGATGTTTTAGATGACCAAATCCTAAAAACCTGAAAATCTGCCAAAGAAAACCAGGATTTTTTCCTCACCATTTCCTGCCAATTATCTGCACTCCTGTGGCCAGCTTATATGACACTACTAACCAGAACTACCCAAGTTTCTGAAACAGTGTTAATTAAGTTTGTTCTCTGCCTGCAGCAACTCACAGAGTTCACACTTGAGCCCAAAGTGCTTCCCAATCTTGTTGATCCGCACCAAAGGTGTGTTGCCAACTTTATTCAGGATGTTTGGCAGGATCTTCGGAGGCTCTGGCCTGGTACAAACACAAAGAGAGTCAGAGTATTCACAGAAGGCTCACACAACAACAACCACACAGCATTTCTGGTGCTTTTTATTTCAACCAGCTTTCTCCTTCCTCTTTATCAGGCTGGTTATTTTAGTTGTTTCAGTTTAAAAGAACATCCATTGGATAAAAAACTCACAACATCAAGTCCTTGATCCAAAACAAGGATTAATCAGACCTGGATTTGTGCTGAAAAACAGCAAATGAGGTAACACTTACAGGGTGGCGTGGTGATGGGGGGAGGCAGAGAGGGGTTTCCCAAGCTTCCAGGTGCATTTGCTGGGTGTGTCAGGGCGGATCCACTGCCTTTCCTTCTCACTGGCCTTGCAGTTCTCAGTGTCCCCCCCACCAGAGACAAAATTTTTGGCAGGTGCATGAGGGCATGAGTTTGTCTCTGGCTTCTTCTGGGAAGGAAGAGTAGGCATTTCATTCTTGGGGGAGGGAGAAAGAAGAGAAAAGAAAAAAAAAAATAAAGGGAAAAAAAGGAGTTTTTTTTCACATCCCTACTGTGAGGATGGGAAAGTGTTTCAGCATCATCTTGGTTTGCCAAATCCTTATCACCAACACGAGAACCTTGCACTGCAAGTTTGGGAGCAAAAGCTCACCACAGTGCCCTCCGCAAAGCTAATTTAAACACACACGTGCTCACTGTAACAAGCCTCCACAGATAGCAAAAAAACAGGACTATTCTCATGGGAGACACCCCTCCCACACCAAAAGCTCTCTGAAACAAAACCTCCCCATTCCAAGCAGACTGGAATACAGTAAGACTGCTTGGTGGCTAATGGGATGTGCCAGAAGACTCTGCATTGCTGCTGGTGGTCATGGAGAACTCTTCCAGAAAGGTTTCCACAGCACCTCAGAGCCCATCCAACCTGGCCTTGAAACGTGGTCTTGGCCCCTTCCCTGAAAAGTTCTCCAGCCAAAGAGCTTCTGATCCAACTGGAAGTTCCTCCCCTTGTTCAGCCTGCACTTTCACTCCAGCATTCCCAGCATTAATCCCTTCGGTTAATTTTATTTATTTTTATTTATTAATCCCTCACCTCCACAGAATTTCAGCAAAACAACCTAGAAATCTCCCTGGAAGCAGACAGGGCTCTCCCAAAACCTGGTGGTGGAAAGATGGGCAAACAGCATTCCCCAAGGACCCAGGAGTACCTTAGACACAGGAACAGGCCTTTCTGAGACAATCTTCTCCATGGTTTTTGGTGGAGGTGGTGGCACAGGAAACTGGACTTTCTTTAGGAGAACGAGTGCTGTGGGTCACGAGACTGGAATCCTCTTCAAAGCTGCAGATCATGCAAGTTAGAACCAAAAAAAAACAAACAAAACTATCAGGAAACTGTCTCTCACAGGGGCAAAACCACACACATCTTTTTCACAGGGGGAAAGAAAAGGAAGCTGCAAAAGTGAAGACAACTTGTATAAATAGGATTAAAAATAAAACATGCAGCAGAGGTATTGTGCAAGATTGATGGAGGGTCCCCTGACCCCGTCCTTCCTGCATTACCTAACCTTCCCTCTGCCCTGTCCTCCACAGCTCAGAGCCAGGAAAGGAAGCACCAAACATCTTTTATGGGACCTTCTGCAACTCCAGAAGCTTGAAAGCCACAAAAAGCAATAGGAAATACTTCAGTTCACAGGAAATACAGTCCTAGAGATACAAAGGGCGAAAGGGCTTCATGGTGCTGTCCCCAAAAAACCCTGTACACAGCTTTGGGAAAGGCTTTATCCAGGAACAGAGGCCTCTCCACCCTCGAGGAGAGCAAAATCCCACAAGTTCCTACCCAAAATTAATTAGTGTTGCATCCACAGCTACAGTGCTGCTGGATATAACACACACAGCAAACAGTTCATGCTTCTAGCAGCTTTTTGCTCCAGAAATTAGTAAATACACAACAGTACGTTCATTTCTCCTACCAGTTGTTCACAGAGCCTGTCTTCTCCTTTCCAATAAAGACAACAATCTGGCTGAAGTTTTGGAAAGCATGAGGGTTTTTATTTTTCCCCTAATATTTGTTTTCTTCGTCACTGTTTTGCAGCAAGGTTCAGCTCTTTCCATTACTGAATTATGCTGGAATGGGTCCCTGGCCTCATCCTCCTGACAGATGCACACAAAACACACACTTAGATCTCACAGAGCTGATGGTCTGGCGAGAAAACTGGAAAAAAAAAATCTGAATCACAGCATCAGTGACCTTTAGTATTTGATCCTGCAAGTTAACACGGGCCACTAACCAGTGCTGCCTCAGGCACACCAATGCCCTTCCTGCATGCTGGTTTGGAGAAAATGCCTGAAGAATTTAAACTGCTGTCCTTGAGGGGAAAAAACACCTCTGAAAGGATCAGCTTTCCAGACTAAGACTTGAAATAATTTTCCTTCAAGACACCAAGATTTCCATGCCACCAAAATGATACAATTCTATTTAACCGGGTGAATACATGCCCAGGGTGGACTATAACCTGTCACTGACTACTGACCAGGGTTAGACTGAGAGACACCAGCCCAAAAAAGCAAAGATCCCATGAATACACAGAATCTAACACCAACCAGTCATTGCTATCAGAAATCAGCTTGCTTCCAGTTCCAGAGCAAACCCAGCCCTCATTTTGCTTTCTAGGAGGTTCCTGGTTCACAGTTCAGAGTATCAGTGGAGGTTTTTTTTGGGGTAAAGTACTGGAGGAGTTTCAAGGTTTCCTATGAGGCACATGGTCCCTCAGACAGCTGCCACGAGACACTGGACACAGACACTGCCTCTGCCACAGGTGACACTGACAATATTGACAAAGTCCAGCTAAAAAGGGAGCCTTGCTGCCAAAGGATCACATCATTTCAAAATGCAGGAGGAAAGCAGCAAGGGCTCAGAGACAGGAAACTGCAGATTTTGTTCCAAGTTATCATGAAATAGGAGCACAAAACCTCTAAGAGCTTTAAAACACCAGTGCTCAGTGTCTTTCAAGAGTGTCCAAAACCTGAGATGAAAGAGGGAGAAATTCATTGCAGAAAAGAAAATTAAGAGGTTTACAGTATTTGTTCTTTGTATTGGTGGCAGGGAAGAAATTCATGTGGCTCTAAAAAGCTGCCTTTTGGAGGATTCCCTCTGGACTGGGCAAGGCAATAGCATCTCATTTCCTTTATTGTAAAGCAAAAAAAATTAATAACTTACAGCAACTCCCATCACTTCTTGAACAGCAGAAACTGAGGAAAAGCTGTATTTAGTGCCTTCAAATAAGCCATGAGATTCTCTCATATTTTTAGAATGGCAACACTTGATGTTTGACCAAAGCTTCAATAATGGGGCTTCAACTCTGAACAAAAACGAGGAGAGGGACAAAAAGCTGAACACAAGCAGTGTCAACAAAAATCCTGCCACCAAATACTAACCTTAAGCAACGTAATTCATTGCTCACAGCCCTAGATGACACAACCTCAGCAAAACAGGGGGCAGAGGTGGTCTAGGATCTCCAAATCCCCAACCTGATCCTGCCTACAGGCCCAAAACAGGCTTTTTTTCTGGGGAGACAGGACAGGAGGATGGCAACTCTGCTTCTGTAACTGCAGCTGAACACTGCTCAGAAGAGGCTGAGGGAGATAAGCTGCAGGAAGAGCTGCCCATCTTTAGGAAAGAAATTTTGCCAGCCTGAATTTAATTCTCCTGTAAAGGGGAACACTCCCCAAACTAGTTGGGAGTGTGGGTAGAGTCTAACTAGAAAAGCCTGACTAGCTCCTGCCATTATATCTGCAGATCACACAAGGGGAAAAAGAAAAAAAAAAAAAAAATAAAAAGGAAAGTTAAAAAACCCCCTTAAACANAAGGACAGTTTACAAAGCCACTTAAACCTAAGTCACGAAGGGGAGTGGGACTCAGAGGTAGGAGATCCAGAAACTCTCATGGGCAAGGCTCACATCCCTGGACCCATCTCCACAGGGAACCCAAGACCTAAACTATTTCTCAGCTCCTAGAGAGCAGGAGTGAAGGCCAGGGAGTGAAATGGATCCCCAAGCAGCCTGAGCTGAACTCGGAGCACAGATGAGTCAGGAGCTGCAGTCTCCACGGCTGTTTACAGTGGGTGATATCAGCACTAATGCACTGTGCTATTTAATCATCCCGTGTGCAACAACCACATTAGCTGGAGTCTGGCCTGGAGCAGGGATGAAGCTGTCTGAAAGGCAGGTGTAAGAGCTGAATCAGAGGGAGATGTCCCCAGGGTGACTGCTCAGCCAGAGATGAGATACAGAATTCCATTACGCTGTGGCCTGAGAAAGGGAAACTTGATGACGTTATGCAGGCATGAATAAACCACTGCAGAAGAGTTGTTCTGCTCACCCCGAGCACCTCAGGGTCTTACAGAGCTGTAGGATCTTAGTAGATAACCAGATGCAGCAGTACCCATCCAGTTTATGGGTTCTGCTGTAACATATTCAGGAGAGAGTCGAACATTTGGTTTGTTTTCTTCTGTGAGTGTGTGTGCACCCTTCCTGCTTCCTCAGGAGCAGCCATCCCTCCTGTGCCAGGAGATATCAAATGACCTGAAGTAACAGGGGTTACAAAGTAACATCTGGCTCTAGGAAGAGATCCTTCGAGAAACCAAAGTCTTATTTCCATTTTCTCCTACAGAGCAGACGACCACATGCACATCCTCTCAATGATCACTCTTTAAAAGCCAGACTGGCACATTCAGAACTTCCCAACAGGAAAGGGCAGGTCTCTAATGCCCTCACCTCTGTAACATTGCAAAGATTAAACTCTGGCAGCAAAGCAACTTCCATTGCTGTGGCACTGGTTACTCCAGAAATGGGCCAGGGAGAACAGGGACGTGTTCAGTTTGCTGTGTCCCACCGAAGGGATGCTGTGCCTCACACAGGTGTCTTCTGACAGCTCCATTTCCTGAGTTCACTCCAACCCTGTCTAGACTTGACCTGGTAAGTCTTCTGAATGAAGACTGAAGTCTTCAGGAGCACAGCAGAATTAGAGAAAAGACTGGAGAATGCTCTGTCTGCATTTTTACCTGTTGCAGTCAGAAGCTTTCAGTATTTCTTTCCCTGCTTCTAGCTCCCCCTCCTTAGCACACAGAGATGGACCAACACAGTGCTCTGGCTCTGCCCAGCCCACCAAGCACAGGCAGAGGAGGATTCCAGGCAGGATGAGAGAGGCTCACAGATGAAACAACTCGACCAGCATGACAAACAGAGGGAGCTGGACCTCCGCTCTCAGTTTCTGAGCAGGTCTGTGAGACAGGCAGAAGCTCAGCTCCCCTTCCCCAGCCCTGCCTCCTGCAAGGCTTCCCAACCCCTGTTAGCCCAGGGACCTCTGATACAGGCTGGCAGAGCTGGGCAGGAAGGCAGCTTTTTGGCTGATGCATGTGTTGTGGGAAAGACCAGCTGGCACCATTCTGGCTGCACCCAGGGAGCTTTCAGCAGGATCCCAGAGCAGCCACGAGCACAGCACTGCTGTGTGCCTGGTTCCTGTGCTCACATGCAGGCCACGGGCCAGTAGCCAGAGGCCAGCCCATGCCAGCCACCGTGGCAGGCTGCTGTGCTGCCAGTGCCAGGTCAGCGACGTCCCTGAGCCCGCACGCTCCAGGACACGGGTCCCTCACAGCTCTGGCTGCCACCACCCTCATTAGGAGCACGCTCTGGCTTCAGGAAAGCTGGGTAACCCACACACAGAGGGTATGGCAGGGCACTGAGAGCCAGCAGCTATTTTGGAAAAGGATGCTGAGTGCAAATGCCCCAGTACCAGGCCTGCACTGGCACCTAAAGCACACTTCAGCAGAGCTGATGCCACTACAGCCGTTCCCCTGCCGAGAAACACCAGGTTCTGAGCAGGTCCCAGTCTCCCAGGAAACACCTTTCCTCTCTCACCTAAGATCCCCCCGTTTCACCTGTCTCCATGCTCTGTGTTTTTCCGACTTTCCACGGCGCAAGCTCTGCAGAACGCGGAGCTCTCACGCCTCAAATCAGCAAACAGATTCATTGCAAGGGTAAACAGAGTGAGCAACTTTGCTGGAACGGGGCCCAGCACTCCTAAACCTCCATGGTCAAAGGCTTTAGGATTACAGAGACACACAGCTGACTAGATACTCAACCAGGAACAGGAGGAGAATCACTCGTCTTTCAAGTTGTGGCTGGTTCAAGACACCGGGAGCATTACTGACACTGCTACTGAACAGCTCCCTCAGGTCCTAGTCAACTTCAGATCCCTCCTGATTGGGGAGCGGTAATATATGAAATTAAATGTAAAAAATAAGCTTCATGGTCCAGTGCATTAGCCAGACTTGCAAAAAAAAAACCTTGCAGGTGAAGCTCATGGCACCCACGAGAACAAAGGGCGACAAGCCAAGCCCAGCTGGAGAGCCGGTGCCAAACCCCGAGGGAAACCCAAAAGGGACAAAGGTATCTTGTGAACCTGTACGAAAAGCAGAGAGCTCATCTCTCCCCTGGGCTCAGCGGAGGCGCTCCCAGGCACCCTCGGCCTGTCCTGGGCATCCCCAGCAGAGCCAGCACCTCCCGGGGGCGGCTCCGGGGCTCCCCTCATCCGCAGCTGCTTCTTCCCTTCATTACAAAACCCAAACAGAAACCCAGCTGTGTGGCACCACCGTAGCCACAGAACGGGTCAGGCTGGAAGGCACCACGGTGCGGCACCTGGTCCAAGCTCCCTGCGCCAGCAGAGCCATCCCGGAGCACATGGCACGGGATCGCATCCAGACGGTTCTGGAATATCTCCACCCAGGGAGACTCCACGGCCGCTGTGCGCAACCCGCTCCAGTCCGCAGCCCTCCATCCTCCATCCCCTCTGGGATGCGGGGCACAGCCGGCCCCAGCTCTCTCTCTCCCCCCCCCGCCACAT
>VWZT01001713.1:290302-313069 GCA_013397055.1 Pachycephala philippinensis
GGACGTGGCACTCAGTGCCATGGTCTGGTTGACACAGTGGTGATCAGTCAAAGGTTGGACTCGATCTCAGAAGTATTTTCCAACTTAATTGATCCTGTGACCCTGGAGAAAGGGCTCTGCCGGGGCACCTTTGAAGGTGTTTTACTCATGTATCCGTGGGCAGTGGCCATGGTGGGGGGACACGTGGCTGACGGTGGCTCCCGAGCACAGCCTGTGGTAGTGGCTGCTTGTCTGGTTTGGGGGGAAAATACCCACTGCATCTGAGGGGTCTGTGGGGGGGCTTCATGCTGGGGCAGCACTCAGGTGCTCCCCCTAAAAAGGCCTTGGGGTCGTGCTGGCATTGCAGGTCCCATCCCAGCTTGCCCAGGCCAGCAACAGGGGAGAGAGGTGCAGGTAGCCCCAGAAATGCCCATCCCAGGGCAGGGAGCCTGGTGAATCATGGAATGGTTTGGGTTGGAAGGGACCTTAAAGATCATCTTGTTCCAAACCCCTGTCATGGGCAGGGACACCTCCCACTATCCCAGGTTGTTCCATGCTCCATCCAACCTGGCCTTGGACACTTCCAGGGATGGGGCAGCCACAGCTTCTCTGTGCCAGGGCCTCACCACCCTCACAGTAAAGAATTTCTTCCTAAAATCTAGTCAGACCTACCCCCCTTCAGCCTAAGGCCATTCTGATGGTGTCTGAGAACGGGACAATGAGTTACACACCTTGGAAACAGCTCAGTGCCACAACAGCTGCATCCTCCCTGTTGTGAACAGAGCTTGATGATGTAGAACAGGGGGTGGAGGTGAATTTAATACCCTGTGCAAATTATCTCAGAGTAATTCTTAACAAGGTGCTCTAGATTATGCAGAAAGTTTAAAAAAACAAACAAACAAAAAAACCAAGCCAGAAATCCTTGCATGAAAGCAGAAGACACTGAAAGGCCTTACCAGAGAGAAGTGCCTCCAGAACACAGCCTGTGACTCTGGGAAGTCCAGCAATTTCTTCTGTGTCTATAAAAAGTACCAATACAGAGAAAAGCAGTTCAAGGTAGTTTATTTTAGGACATGATCCACCCCGAAGTGTTCCATGTGTTTCAGGTCATCGAAGGAGTTGAGACAGCTGTATGTCCCCATCTGCACATACACTATATAGCATATAGAGCTATTTGGAGAGTATTGCATGCTGCATAAATATGAAAAATAAGAAATAGGATGTTTTAATCAAGTGGGGAAAGTGACAGAAAAGACTTTCCAACTGGATGTGACTGGTCTAAAGCTGAGGGACTGGTTTCAGCATTAAAAAGTCGAGGGTCAGAAAATGGTCAGAAAATGGACCACGGCTAGAATGTGGGCTGAAATTTATGAAAAAATTGCAGGAAAAACACTGAGCAACTAAAAACAAATCAAGAGAAGAGACAAATATTTTACATTTGCCTTAAATAGAGACACTGAAGCAGCTGTCTCATTACATTGTTAAAAATTCACAAATTGCAGAGAAACACCCACATCAATTACAAATTACAGAATCACAGAGTCACAGAAAATCCTGAGTTGGAAAGGATCCACAAGGATCATCAAAATATAACTTCTGATTGAAATGACTGTTTTTTCCCTACTCTCCATATTCTTATTCTAATTTTATTAAAGAAGAATTTACTAGAAAATAGTGTTCTTAAACAGAACAATTATTTACTCTAAATCAGAGTTTGCTTAGTTAATTACGTCTGAAATATGCTATAAAGTGACGTTTGCACAAGTAACCATTAGCCCCACTGGGAAAACATCAGTTGGAAAAGCATGTGGAATAAGATTGTGGCTTGCATCTGGTGCAGCTAAATTATGGGATGGCACAAGAGCCACGGAGAGTGTGAAAACAGTGATGTGAAGAAGGCCTGGCCCTTGATTTGGATCTCAGAAATCCACGAGATGCCAGGGCCCACGCGAGGCCCAGCTTCAGGCGCAGCTCTGCAAAAATCCGTGAATATTTGGGACAGGAGTGCAAGCACTCACAAACTGCAGTCGTAGCCAAGGAGGGATATCCATACCTTTGGTGCCTTTCAGGAGGCACTGGGGAAGAGGCCCTGAGTCAGCTGTTCTGTCTGAAGAAGTGCCAGCCTTGCAGGAACCACTGCAGCTTCAGGCAGATGGGTGTCGAGGTATGGAATCGTCAGCACAGATGGATGTGCCAGATCCTGAGAGATGTAAAACAGACACCTCAGAGGAAACTTGTAAGACCAAGTGACAGCGCCAAGTGTTGGAAACTATCTGAACATGATGTGTGAGGCTAATTAGAGGGATTTGTCATTGCAGCACAGCTCTGCACTCCAGATTCAATCTCCTTCACCAATGCAGCCGCCAGGTGAAACATGGTTTGGGTTGGAAGGGACCTTAAAGGTCTTAGTTCCAACCTCCCTTCCACATGCAGGGACACCTTCCACTATCCCAGGTTACTCAGAGCCCCAAACAGCCTGACCTTGGACACTTCCAGGGATGGGGCAGCCACAGCTTCTCTGGCAACCTGTGCCAGGGCCTCACCACCCTCACAGGGAAGAATCTCTTCCTAAAATCCAATCTAACCCTGCCCTCTCCAGCTTAAGGCCATTCCCCCTTGTCCAGTCATTACATGCTCTTGTGAAAAGTCTCTCTCCACTACAAAGGAGTTTTGGCACACATAAAAAACTGTTTTAAAAGATTTCCACAGCAACACCAACCCACACCCTGCCATTGGCATTAGAGGCATTAAAATCACTCATGGTGGCTGGGAATGAATACACACCACTAATTAGATCCATTAGGGCTTAGCCCAATCAGTGGGACACAGATTATTCCTCATCCCAGCCTTGAGAATAATTCCCATAAATCAGCACCAATTTCATAAGTAGAGCCACTTAACCCATTTCCTGAGATCTGGCCATAATTGGGTTTATTTCTCTTGCAAGGGACAAGAGGAGCTGCAGTGAGGGTTGGTACAAAAGCAAAATTATGATCTGATCAACCTAACAGTGATGTGACACCAGCTGGAATATTAACATGGAAATAAATAGCTTCTTTAGGAATGGCAAGGAGAGAATTATGTTTCTTGTATCAGTGATGAGCAGACATGCTGAGGACTGCAAGGTCAAGAAGGGGAACCCCTTGGAGAAGCATAGTCAGTGATCAAAGGGAGGGGGAGAAAAAGGTAAGTGCTGTTGAGGTAGGATCACTGAGGGAGGAGATGAAGTGGAGGAGGTTTTTTGTAAGCAGCAACTGAAGCCACCAAAGGAACCAGTGGAGCTTTGGTGGTACCCGGAGCCCTTTTGGGAAGGGAGAGCACAAGCCTATTGCACAACTTCATGGAAATGTTTTTATGCAAAGGGAGGAAAACACAGCCCAAAAAGAATCACTCCTTATTTTAACTGCAAAGGATATGCCACAATTTGGACAGAATCAGATTTCAAAATGATCTTTGGCAAACTGGAGAAATCAGAAGAGAAAGTAAAATAGGAAGGTGGCCAATAAGGGCAAATGGAAAATTTTGCAGCCAGGCAGGAGGAATAAACTGCGTGTGGCCATTACCTCAGTAATTGCGTGGAGTGGAAGGCATGGCTGCAGTGCCAGGCGGGCTCAGTGTGAGTCAACAAGGCCCTGCTGTTGTGCAAAAAGCAAACATCGTACAGGGTTACGCAAACAGGGCTCCAGCCTGCAGGACACATGGCACTCTCAGCACCCCTGTGCCGTGTGGAGGTGCCTTGTCCCACCTGGAATGACGTGGCCCATGTGTGACGTGGCCTGGGGAACACACGAAGGTGTAGAGAGAAATATGGGCCAGGAGTAAAGACTGAGAGAAGTGAAGTTGTTCAGAGAAGAGAAAAGAGACTTTGTCAGAAACCTTGCTCAAATTACCTACAAGTACTATAAAGAGGACAGAATTTGCTGCTTGCTCTGCACTCCAGGTCTATTCCCTTTGCTGAAGATGTTTGTTCTGTAAGGTGTAAGAGCTGCCACCACACGTGTGCTTGAGAATCCCAGAGTTGTCCAAAAGACCAAGGCTGGCCTCCTTGGAGACTGAGCAAGGAGGGCAATTAAATGTCTCCTTTTTGTGGTCACATGAAAGGGTAAAATACAAGTCAAACCCCTGCAGAATGAAAAAACGGCCCAGACATTAACGAGGCTGTTACTTGGCCAGATTTTGGTCTGTCAGACTTTGGAATTTCCCTTCCCCATCTCCAGTCCAGCACTGCAATAATTAATGTTGCATGCGATCCCCAAGGCAGTCAGGCTGGCTGCTCACTTTCCGCTGGTGCTTTGTCCAGAAATCAGTTCTTCATGTCCTGCCTCAGAGTCCCTTTATCAACTCCTCTCTCCAGGACTTTTTTCCTACAACACAAGAGGGAACATTTTGCATGCTTACTAAAGAGGAAGGAAAAAGGATGATGGAAGATGCAGGACTGTTTTGATCCATGAGGTTCTCACTCATTTCTCTCTGGGGCAGGAGCAGTTTAAGCTCTCAAGGAAAATGGGTGGGTAGGAAAGGGAGGAGCGGTCGCTCCCCTTGGCTCTTCCCACAGCTCCCAGGCCCAGGAGCAGGCTGGTGCACAGCCTGCAGTGGGAGCAGCTCCCTCCCTCCCTCTGCCTGGCCAGAATCCCAGACAACTCCAGGAAGAAAGTGAGAAGGATCTGAAACACATCCAATATTCAGCTGAATAGGTAGCAAGACTTGAAATGAAGCCAGGCACTGGCAAAAGCACAGCAGGCCTGAGCCTGGCAGACTAAAGGCTTTTCCATGAAAAACAAGGAGGTGGGGAAACTCCATTGCTCCCTGCTGCCTTTCTTCCCACTTTGTCTCACTGCTCAGCCAGAGCAGAAGCATCTTCTTTCCTCCAGACCTAACTACACGTGCAGCCATGGAAGTGCAGAGCTGGAAGTGGCCTTCAGTGCTTGGGTAAACAGCGCTGTGCAGACCTTTGTCATTAACACACGGCGTAGTCCCAAAGGAACACCTGGATCATAGTAGTTGTCTCTTCCTAGTGGGAACAGCTCAGAGAACTGTGCTGTTAAGGCACTTGGATCAAAGGGGCAGCCACAACAGACAAGCTGCTGCCCACCTCTCACTCACATCCCACCACTTCATCAGTTGTCCTGTAAAAACAATCTGGTTGGAAAGCAAACACCCAAACAACACAAATTATGCGAAAGTACCGGGCCCGATGCTTATCAGAGCACCACGAAGTCGGCACTTGCATCTGAACAGTCGCAGATAAGCACACCCTGCCCCCTCCTGCCTTTGATACCTCAAACGAGCCGCTGGCTACCGGAGCCGGGCTGCTGGCAGCTGACCTGGGCTCTTGGCTGCCACCGTTCCACTCGATCCCACACATCCCATTTACAGTTGAAACTTGAGATCAACTGAATTAATGCCACTCCTGGGAGCAGGGAAACGGGGACCTTCTAAAGCAGTTCTGCTGCTGCTAACCACGGGACTGCAGAGTGGGACAGCGCTGTCCTCTCGCTCGTGACTCTTCTTGCTGAAGGTTATAATTTTGTAAAAAATAAAATGTGAAAAGTTAACAGGGGATCAGAGGTGTTCGAGTGAAGAGCACATTCCTGACAAGGAAGGACTCTCTACGTAGTTGAGGAGATATACTCAATTTTTCATACAAGTGCATTTAACACAATGAAAATCACAAAAAAATAAACCCAGTTTGGAGACACTCTCACCACTGACAGTGCAACACAGGTTGCCCAGAACGGTTGGAGACTCCCCATCCCTGGAAGTGTTCAAGACCAGGCTGGAAGGGGCTCTGAGGAACCTGGACTAGTGGAAGGTGTCCCTGCCCATGGCAGCGGGGTTGGAACAAGATGGTCTTTAAGGTCCCTTCCAACCCAGATTATTCTGTGATTCATAAAAAACAATATTAGCTAATTGGATGAATTCAGAAATACTTGTGGATTGCTTTAGAAAGCACCATGTATCAACTCAACATGAAGATATATTAATTTATTCTACAGACATCTGGCTGTAGTAGTTTGGGTTTTTTAAATTGAAATCCATTTGCTCCAGGGTAAGACTGTGCAGTAACACAGCTCAGCTTCAGCCTTGCAGTAAGTGGCAAATGCAGCTACAAATATTCTCCCCTGTGACAGCCTTGCCACTCAGCCATTACTTCCTTACCAGCTGAAAAGAAACAATTCAGTTCTGCTTCTCAGCCTGGAACGTTTCCTGACCAGGACTGTTTTTAGGGAATCTTCAGTGCAGCAGTGTCTTGAGAATGAAATTATTTACCCACACCCTCCCTCCCCAGCTGCTAGGAAAGCAGTTTCACTTCTAATGCATTAAAGACAGTAGATGCAGTTTAAGGTGCTGTTGTGCAATTGTTAACACCCAAAATTTTGCAGCTTCAACAGTGCAACACCAGGAGGAATAATCTTTAAAAAGTCATGACCCCCTTTGATCACCTATTTCTTCAGTTAAACACGTTCCTTCTGTCAAAAATGAGGTTTCTTGTCCTCTGCAGACCACAACAGAAATTTGCAGGTTCTTTCTAAGCTTAACAACCTAACCAAAAGCCCTATCAATTAAAACAACCCAAACCAACCCCCTCCAACTCCTAACCCCAAGTTGCACTCTTAAAATTCAACTTTATCAAGTAAATATGGAGAGGCTGGGGATGTTTTAGCTGAAGACATGCTTCACCAGCTCTGGAAAACAGAAGGCAAAGAATTGCTCAAATAATAGCTTAAGATCTAAGAATTTGAAACTTTAGTCTATGTCCTCATTAGGTATTTAGAGAGCGGCATCCAATCTAAAGGAAAGGGATAATTTTTGTCAGATTCTTATAAAAAAAGGCTTTATTTTGAACAAGTTTTCTCCATTTGGTTTTACAGTCTCAACATACATCATATTCATGGACAAGCAGCATTTTCACAGAATAAGAGCCAAATACAAAGAAGAGGAAGCCACTTGGGATTAACAGTTTCAACCTAATTGACTCAGACTTCAGAAAATCCTGTATGCTGTCACTTATTTGAGGTAAAGGAATTCCATAAATTAAGATCACTGTTCAACAGAAGAGTCAACAATGAAGTATCTGAGAAGTAGGAACCTTGGGGAGGAGGGGGAAAAAAACAAATCTTAAAAGACATTGTGAGCAACAAGAAAAGGGGGAGGTAGGATTTCCACTTGGTTTGTATTGGTGAACCAACACTTGGGTCTATCAGGTGTAAATGTGTAACCAAATTGGCGCAGTTAAAATTTCAAATTTCATGAATTTCACTGGTAGCACAGTCTCAAAAGGCGAACCTAACAAGATATGTCATGAGCTTAAGTTTATATGCTGAATGCTGTCATTAGGCACCCAGAGTATCCAGTAAAATCTGCTGCTTTCAGTGCCCATTCCGACATATTCCAGTTACATGGGTAATTTTTGGGCAGCTGTGCAATCAGATCAGAAAATTATATATATGGTGGAATTCAAGAATGCTTTCTTAAGTAAAATTGTATTGGGGGAGAGAGAAAAATCAACCTTCCACTATCTGTTCATGTAAAAATATACCTGCAGTGAAACAGGGTTAAGATAAACAAATTAAAGCCATTCCAGGGACACATTTGTACTTGTTTTAAACTAACTTTACAGAACAACTAACTTTTAAACCAGCTTTATAGAGCAAATCTTAAACCTTTTGAATAGTATCCACATTGTGTTAGATACTGTTTAAAAAACAAAACCAAAGACTATCCCCACCTTTTGTACCTTGAAATTTAAATTAGCTCACCAATAATCCTGAATCTTGCTGAAGAGAAAAATGGAACTGGATTAATATCCTGCAAATTTCAAGAACTAAATTATCAATGTGAAATTCCTAATGCCTAGCAGAAATACATTTCAGCTCAGTCATTTAATGCCAGGCACTGCTCAATTTCTTCCACTAAAGCATCATTTGATTTATGTACTTACAACAAAACATCATGTGGAGATGGGCTTCACTGCTTGAGTGATACTTCTTCAAAAAGGGTCCTGGCACACCAAGTTCCAAAGTCTGGTTGGCCAAACCACCCAGTGGGAACAAAATAAATTCAAATTGAACTGGTGCAAGAATTTAGTTGTAAGGAGCAAAGCAGATTAATTTAGAAGAGCTCATTTTTAAATATTGTTTTCCAAGTTCCAGTGAGCAAAATGGTTTTGTATTTATTTTAGAGGCAGAAAGAAGCTGATTTGTTAATCATCTATGTGATGCATCCTTATCCTATTTCCTTTTTTTTTTTAATAATCACCAAGGAGCAGATTTATCATTTAGCAAGTTATCTGGCTCAGAACTAAGGAAGCTCTAGTAAATTCTCTCCCCACTGGAAAGCTGTGTTTTATTGCGTAGCTTTGTGTACATAAAGCTGTATCCTGCAGAAATATGATCAATGACCAAAACTTCTTGCTGTGTTACACTCTGAATAAAAGCAGACATGAACGAGGTGAAACTGCAAGTCAACCACTGTACAAAAGTGTCTCTCAGGATTCCAACATTTCCACTGGAGCTTTACCACTTTGGGACACAATTTATGATGTTCAGTAATCATGCAATTCAAGCTCAGAAAAAAAAGTATATGTGAAGGAACTGCCATCTGTCCATTAGCTTTCATCATTCTCCAGACTATCAGAAAGGTGGAAAAAATATTTATTTTCCACTAGTATCCAATTAGTTTTCTATGACCTTGAATGCTAACAAAATGCTTTTCATTAAATGACAGGTGAGAGAGCATAGATTAGGAAAAAAAAATCATCTGTTAAGAAATTTGATCCTTGTATTTAGGACCTTGCATTTCCTTCAATAGCACTTCTCTATCATGTTGCATGGAGCATAATTTTGGTGGTTTTTTTCACAAAACCCTCACCTGCCTATTATGAATCATTGCAATGAAAATATAATTTTTTTCCATACTGCACTAGGCAACTTTCTTTCCAGCTAAAGAAAGGAATTTAGTCAAGAATTATAAAAACCTGAACTATGAACTCTGGCACAGCCAGGAGCAGCCACTCAACTACGCCAGAGTGCTTAGAAAATAGGCAGCCAGGAGTAGCAACTCAACTACTCCGGAGTGCTTAGAAAATAGGCTTTAGATTTTACACCAAGAAATTGGATTTATTGTAAATGCCACAGTCACATTGATAGACAGAGCACAGACTTCTGGTAACAAACAAACATACATTTTTGTAACTAAGCGTTTCTACTCGGTAAATAAATGCATTTCGCACAGCCTTCCTCTTAAATGTGCCTAAACTAACCTAAATAAGCAGACAGCATAGCAGAAAAGGGAAACTTATGTGAGTAACTGTTTCTTAAGCAGTATATTATTTTTACTATGTATATAATATTTTATATTATATACACACACATTTTCATCAACAGTTCAAATTATACCCGAAATAAAAAAAAAAACCCAAACCAAAACTGGCGCTCCTCCAATACATTTACCACCTTTCCCTCAGGCAGACTTAACCCAGGTATTTGTCAAGATAGAGGAATGACAGTTAAAAAGACTCCCCCCACAAGAAACAAGTTACACAAAGAATACTGTATCACTACAAATTTTTTATTCAGAAGCCCATCTTTAAAAAAAATGTCATTATGAACTTGTTTGGTCAAACTACAACACTTTCTAGCAGACATACAGTAAAAATGGCATGGCTCAGAATCGACCGGATCGTTCACGATCTCTTGACCGCCTCCTGTCGCGCTCACGGCCTCCTCCTCCTCCTCCTCCGCCTCCACGACCGCGATCTCTGGATCTAGACCGGCGTTCACGGGACCTCGACCTGGATCTATGCCTTCAAAGAAAGTTTGGACATTTTATTGTTTCATCCCAGGCAGCAATTTACTTGCAGCACCACACAGCGGAACACGTAATTAACAACGGCAGTGATGAGAGAGAAGAAAGCAGCGTGTCATTAGAAGGATTGGTTAATTGGCACTTGGGCTGCAAAACCCAATGCATTTACAAACTGCACAAACTTCATGCTGGGGAGTCAGCACACACAGGTACAAGATGGGCTGTTCCCTGCAGTCACCTGTTACAATGGATGTGCAAGCCCCAAGGAAAGGCACAGTTACACTGCTGTTATTTAAAGCAGGAGAAGGGGACACCTGCTTTGGCAGACAGGAATAGCTCTTAGCAACACACACCGAAAGCCTACAGCTGCTTTTAAGTCCACTTGTATTAAATCAATTGCAGTAATTAGCAATTACAACCCGATTCTCTGTTGTTGTTCCCCCTACATCATTTCTACCCCCCAGGACATCAGCACTGGCAAATCGTCTTCCCTGCCTCTTAGGCTGATAAATTCAGGAAGGAAGCTAAAATCACTCGGAACATACTACTATCACAGCTACTACCAATCAGCATTACTGAATCTGAGAGTTCCACATTTGTAAGAGTGACCAAAAGGTTAATATAAAAAGCACACCTGGTCTTTTTCATAAAGCATTCAAACATCTGAAGAATTTACTTAGCCACAAATACATGTGGCTAAGCAACACAATCTATGTTTTTCAAAGTTAAATTCATCCTCACAGATTCTGAAACACTGCCAGTTAGAGATGTTTATAGCAAAAATACATTCACAATCCCAGGCTCCTTCGGTGATTGACAGAAACCTACAAAATCATGCTCTATAGAAAAGCAAGATCAAAAATTTTACATGCCTATCCCAAATAGCAAGGTCCTAAATACAAGCAGATTGAATCCAGCTCCAAGTGAACCATCATAGTAACAGCAGTGGTAAAAGCCTTTCTGCAAGGTACCTCACTAAATGAATAATTTAATATATAATAAAATGTATTTATTGGTTTTTTTTACCATTAAGCAAAATTGCTTCTGCTTTCTCCTACTGGGAATTCCTATCAAGAAGGGTCACACTGTGAAGCCAGGAGTGAGCTTAATACAGTGACTGCCTGGTATTAACACCAAGAAATGAATACAGGCTACAACATTTCACCATTAACAGTTAAAAGCAAATAAGGCTGGGTCCTGAGTATAATCTATAAATATGCTTGACTGCACATAATGCTGAAAGCAGCCACTCTGATGCTGCCAAAATGCCCACTGGCCAAGTAGCCTGCATCTAACAAAGGCCAAGAGCAAACACATTTAGAAGAAAATGAAACAGAGGAGGCATAAAGCAACTTCTCCCAAATAATGTCCATCTGTACAGTTTGCAGTTTGGAGATCTGAACAACAGGTAGGGCCTATGTACTCAGTAACTCAGTGAGTTTTCTTCTCCTTGAACTCTGCCTTCCACACCAACCTTCAGAATCCACAGTGCTGCAGAGCAAGAAACACCGTACTTTTAGAGCTCTACTCGTTTGTTCTAAACTGGCCACTTGCCAGCTTGACTTGATGCCCTTTGGCATGTGCCAGAAGTGCATTAGAAAAAACAAGAGGACTTGGCAGGAGTTTAAAGATCTGCCTTCAGATTTTTCAGCAACTGATCCTTAAATTACTTGTTTTAGTAGCATTAAAAACAAACTTACTTTTTACGACGCCGCCCATACAACTCGCGCCTTAACTCTCGAGAAATGGGCTTCAAATGCATAAAGTTGCAGAAACCTCCTCGTGTACACTCTCTGAAACAGAGTTCAAGAGGCACAGTTAGAATTCCCAGCTGTACACCATCTGCTTAGATCTTTATCTATCACCTCTAATATTAAACACAGTAAATTACAAGCATCATTTGCTGACAGTGCCTCACTTCCACAACAAAATCCCCGAAAGATGGCAGAAGTCAAGAGACTCACTGCAGGTCCTCCACATTACTGTTACATGAAGTGGTTTTCTTCCTACACTCAGCTACATAAAATCCACACCCAAGCACCCTCCCTGCTGTGCCAACACCTCACAGGCTGCCAAGGCAAGAGGAAGCCCCTGCTTTACCCCATTTCGTATTGACGGCAGCAGGCCTCTCTGAAGTCAGTCACAGGCGAGAGCTCGGCATGGATGGGCTGCCCATTGAACCAGCGATTGTTCAGGTCGATCACAGCCTTTTCTGCATCTTCTTCACGGCGGAACTAAAAGCAAAAGCAACATTTTCCTTACAATACAGAGAAGCAACAGGAGTAGAAAAAAGATTCCTATCAAATCAGTTGTTTGATATCTTCCTATCAAATCAGTTGTGTGATACCGGAGGCTCATGGCTAGTAATGAAACTAGAAGCTACTTCAGATTTCTTGGACAGTCCATCAAATCAAAGGTAAATATGCCAGCTTTTCAATAACTGGAACTCAAGGGCTAATCAGTTGATTTTCCTCTTCATTATCCTCTGTTTGGTCTTTCAAGTGGGAAAGTTAGTCAATAGAAGATACTGTGTTTTCTTTGTACAGCTTTAAACCAACAGAATGCTTATGAATGCTTTCTGGAGCACCAACAATCCTGATGTAATGCATTTTTTCAAACATTTAAGAGAAATTTATATAAAAACTGGAGCTCTTATTCATTTAAATTAGAATTTACAAAAATCAGATCCTGTTTTATGATGAATGTAAAACTTAAATTTGAAATTACTTTCCACAGCTAATTTTTTTAAGACAACTTTTTTTTCTGATTATGACCTACACAGTCAAGAATTTCAGGTGTAAAAATACTTTCCAGCTGAGGGAATGTACAGCGAAAATATTCCAAGAAACTCTCTCACACCTCCCCAACACCATGAACACACAGTAAAATTTCTGCAGGTGACAACTCTGTACTCATTATTCAAAAGATACCAATGACTTTTAAAAGTTAAACCTAAGTGCTCTAGTTTGCACCTTGAACCACGCAGCTACTGCCAAATCTTTGGTTACAGATACTGTGTTTAACTGGGAAGTTAGAAAATTAATGCACTTGTGGCACATAAACCTCTCTCATACTGATGTGCTTAAAGGGCAGCATGATGCTAAGACAGATCCCAAATTAATCCTGCCAAACTAAACAGTCCAGTAGCAGGGATTGTTTATAACTACGTAAAAGAAAAAAAAAAAAGCATTAATCTTTCTGAAAATTACATAGATTTTAACTATCAAGAAAGTTTCTCAAAATTTATTAAAATTTCTTTTGGATTCTTTTCACTTTTTTACTCTACTTTAAATTGTGAATTTGGAAAGGAGCTTATATACTGAAGAGCTTTCCTTGCAAAATACAATATACAAACACACAGTAGCTTTTAAAATTGTAAATCAATAAATACCACCCCTCCTGATTACACGAAAATCTCTTCATCCTACCTTTACGTATACATTTCCAACTAGATGATCTCCAAGGTTATCACAAACGTTCATCTCCTCAACTTCGCCGTATTTCTCCTCCATTTCTGTGAAGACCTCCTAAGCACAAAGCAACCCAGCAGAAGTTTGCAGCACATTACTTTTAAGTACAGAAATACTGCATTTAGCTCTACGTAAGTATAAAACCAGACCTTCCTTGGAAAAATGCAAGATCACTCTATTTTTTTTTACATTTTTGGGTTTAAGATTAGTATTTGCTTGGCCATCTGTAAGCACAGCACTTACAAGATACAATAAAGACCTACAGAAAACACATGCAGCATTTACAGAATACACAGGATGCACTGAAAACACAACACAGAAACCCTGATGCTGTAGTTTCAGGTACTTTGTTTCTACACAAATAATTAATTATACTTTAAATTGATAAAAAAGGAGATCATACAATCAAGATGCTACATCACTTAAACTGCTGATTTTAAACAAAGTCTACTTCAACAGTGAAATTAAGGCCAAAGTAACCAATGGCTACACCTGGAAATATTTCACACGAGGCTGTACACTTTATATGAACACCTGAGGAAATAAGTGCTTTTTCCTGTATCCATCTAATTGAGCTATCCACTACATCCATTTAACTTATTGGTGGTGACAGATCCAGTAACACTGCAATGCATCTTTACATACCTCAAAGAACTCATCATAATGCTCCTGCATCTCAACATCGCTCACAGCACCTGCAAAAGTCAAAGAGTCAGATCGATTAGAGCCTGTCAATAAGGAAGAGGAGATTTTGATCATTCTACAAAACAATCTAGAGAGGCCGTCTGGAGCATAAGAGACACAATATAGCATGGAGCTAACTAACAGGAATATTGCAAAATAAGGATGTGTGAAGAGCTTTGAGTCCCCAAAGCATCTGTCAAAACATTACATTGATATGATCAAATCAAAGCAAGTTTTAATCAGAGCCAAACTTGTATGCCACAAATTTAAAGGGGAAAAGAATAACTTTGAAGTATCACTTAAAATTTAATGTATAGTCCCACTCTCTAACTACCAGCAATTTTACCTAAACAGAAGGCAAGTGCTTTTTTAGATTTCCATATTTTAAAATACTACAATTTAGTATTCCTCTTCCTAAAGGCAGAATTTTATGTCCACCTCTCCAGCATATCCACTAGAATTTGAGAGCTCACAATGTAAAATAGCCCAGAATTTTTTTTTAATTTGCTCAAAATAGTCATTGAAATTACACACTTTTCTCAGTGCCCTCAATGCTTTGCAACAGAGAGCCATTTTCTAGTTTAAGTGTCACTTCATTTTTCTGTAGTCCTGCAGAACACCTTTTAGTGCTAGACAAGCCAGCCTTGTATTTAAGATTATTTTCATGCTACAAGCTGGACTTCAAGAACGAGTGCTGCTTGCCTGCTGCTACAAAACCCAACATAAGTGTGGCTTATTTTTCAAAGCATTAAAAGTATAAAAATGAGTTTCATTTATTTCTTCCAGTCTAGAGCACTTTAAACAAGCTGTATACATTAAAGCCATTAGATTAGCTCTTCAGCAGTTAAGTGGTTTATTAGGATCAAGCGGAGCAGTTTTACAACAAACTCTGCATTTTATACTAGAAAAATATGCTAGTGTTTAAAATTACAAACCAGACTGGTTTAGTTGACAGAATGTGAAAGACGAGAAACTGAGCCAATAAAGCTGAGTTTATTCACTTTCAGGCTGCTATGAAAAAAAATTTGGCTAGTATTACCACTTGGACAAACTTTACGTTTTTCTTCAAAGGCTCTAACATTAACCAGCCACACTCTTTGAATTGCAGTTCCTGCTCTTCCGCCCAGCTCACCTCCACAAGAGGGTAAGGGGCATTTGGTTTATACTTTAGGCTAACAATGTTTCTGCATCTGAGACGTGTTTGCTTTTAAGAAATTTCTTCTCCCCCATGGTTATATCAAATTAAGGAATATCAAACATTAAACCAGTAATTCTAGGCAGTTTAATACTTAACTATATTCTCAAGGTTCTGCCAACACCACTGATAACAGCTTACTAACACCTAAGATTTTTTTGTTTTTAAAGGTATCAGACAGGGCTCTGAGAGCCACAGTGGGAATAATTACTTTTTACCAGATGGACAAGTGCTAAAAACTATTTTTTTGTCAAATTAGGAGATCACAGGCAACAGTTAGTTAATGACTACTTCAATGACCTTCTAAAGTGGGAAGCATACATATGCACAGGCTTTACAAACATCCATATTCCAGGGCTACTGGTATCTGAACCATGAGAAGCCCAATCACTAATTAAAATACTCAGGAAAACTACTGCTGTTCCAAACTAAGGTTAATCCTCTACGACGGCAATAGAAAGGAAGACAGTTAAGCAACAACGACAAGGCATTAAATAGCTACCCAAGTTATCCATTTAAAATACATGCAATACTTAAGTAGGGACAAATATCAAAAACCAAGGAGCCAGGAGTTTCAGCAAACCTACTGCTTGCAGAGCTCCAGCTCTACCCCAGGAGGTACAGTCAGGCTCTGGCACACAGCTACTCGCTTGTCACGACAAACTAGAGTTCGATACCAGCATTTACAACACTGGAGGATCTGTGCAGGACTCTTGCAGCTGTAAATCTAAACAGCTCTACAGACCAAACTGCTGTAACTCTGTGCAAATTAGTTACCAGCGCATTGAGAGTTCGGGGAGAGTGGAAACACCCAAACGGAAATGTTTTTGTCTACTGAAACAGCATTAACTACTAAGCATCTGCAAGGAGACAGCCTACGAACCAATGGAACTGTTCAAGCATCTAGGCAAAATGACACAGCTCATTTACATGTCCAGCTTGATTGTGTGACAAAAACACAAGTTACATAATCGAGCCATTATTACTTTTAGAAGCAAGAGAGGCAGTGTTGACTTTTAAGTTAGTGGCTGATTTCACAAAGCACTTCTAATCAAATGCTGGTAACTAATCTGAACTAGTCTATAAACCAACAGTCAAAAAAAAAAAGATAGCCAAACAAAGCTTTATTACCACACAGTCAATACTCACTTCAACAAGAAATATTAGTTAGGAAAGAACACCGATCCTTTTTTGGTTCTAAAGCTTTTTTTTAAAATCTTATTCTAATATTGATGATTCAATTACAATGATATATCAGTAATCGCCGATCAACAATCCTGGGCATTAACTGCTGCCAGTCTCACAGGAGATGTGTTTGCTTATGCCCATTTGTATCTCAGGAGGAGTCATTAAATTACTTCATGACCATACCCAAATGCCTTCCCTCCTCAAAAATACGTTTAAAAAAATACTTTTTCTTAGGTAAATATGCCAAATGGCATTGGAATTTGAATTTTCAAAGCATGGAAAGAATTTTAAGCATGCACCCATCCAAAAAGGACAGCTGCCAGAAGGGAAGCGTTAGTCAGTCATGGTGTATTCTTCCAAAGTGCACTCCCTAAACGGAAGCTGCATTAACCTAGGACAAATTTATGCATGCAGTCTGAAAAGTTTCAAATTCAAGTTCTCTTAACATTTACAGCGCAGGACATTTGTTCTGGATGAAGTCAAAGTGTCATTGTCCTGCTCTTTTCGACAGTGGAACCTCAGGGATAGCACAAAACATATAGAAAACCATTCCTACGATGCAGGCAACTGGCAGGGAGAAAGGTGACACGAAGAAAGCAGTGCAATCAACACTGCTTCACAGGGGAAGTACAATTTCAACTCTTTTTGATTTAATAGTTGGTGTTCAGATTCCCCTCATAGTTTTGGGAGTAGGGAGGAAGGTAGTGGGACAAAAAAAGTTTGTTTTTTTTTTTTGGTTTGTGTTTGTTTTGAACACATGTAACGAAACGTGGTCAGTTTGATCTGTTAAACTAAAATGGCAGACCAGCTTAAGTCGACACTGAGCTCTGACAATCAAGCCCAGGGAACCAGTGAAGGAACTTGTATGAACTTACAGCGCAAACCGTCAGCAGACTGGGAAGAGTTTTGAGGGTTACGGTAAATGTTCAAGAGGGCAATGGTCTGAAATACAAAACGCAACAACTTTATATTATGGAAAATAATTTTAACAAGAAACTGGTTTCCTTTAGGGTCGCTTTAGCCGAGTCTGTGCTGAAAGAGAGGTGGTTATTCTCTCCCAAGCAGGAGAACTTGCACTTAGCTGGTGACCTTTCTATATCAACCTAACACTGTAAAGTAATAGAGATCTCATGATACTCCATTATCGTATTCTTAATTTTATTCCATTCACCAATATTATTATAGAGGGGTTTTGCATGATTTCAGACAGCTCTGAAACAGGTGGAATCCAAACACAGCATTCACATTACAATAATAATATTGTTATTATATTAATGTAATATTGAATTTGGTTTTACTGAATGGCTTCTTAGCAACAAAATTCCAGGAAAGGAAGTAATACAATAATTAGAGCATAACATGAAATCTCCATTTTCCTAAAAAAGTTAAGATGAAAGAAAACCCAGTTTTGGGAAACTTACCGTACATCACATATATACCTATTTTTTTTTTTTTTTTNTAACCCTTTCAAAAGAATGCAGTGTTACTAAGCAATCAAGTTTCACTTTGCAACACAAAAGGGAATCTGCATCAAGTCCAATTTGTGCAGTCACTTCTGCACTCAGAATTGCACACGTTCCACAAATTCTTGATCTGTGCGCAAGAAGAGTTCCGTCACTTGTCCTGTTTGCAACAGCTTTATGTCAGCAGCTCAGAAGCCAACATTATTTTCTCATAATTAGGAGTGGGCTCTTTAACACCATTCTTTAAAAAAATTTCTCCAACTGTGGGACTTACAGTGTGAGCCGTCAGCCGTCTGTGCACTGTTTTGGGGGTTACGATAGATGTTTTGAATCAAGATGGTCTGCGGGGAAAAAAAATAAAAAGGGGAATTCTACTGGCTGCTGTGCATATAATAGACAATTGCAAAGAGACAACTTGTTTGCAAACAGCTAAAAGTCATATTTCATCCTTAAGACTTCCTTTTGTATTTGCAGAGTATCTTCCAAAATTGCATCCAGACCATCATATTATGAAAACAGTTTTAATTAACCACCAAGAAAGAGCTGCGTTTGTCTCAACAGCTATCCTCAAAATGGGAGATGTGAGGCACAGTAACCTAAAATGTCACACAAGGTATTCTGGAGACCAGAATCTAAACTTTCCAGACCAGATTCACTACTGCAAGTCTAGGGGGGAAAAAAATAGTGTTATGTGCACAGCATGTAATACATAATGCCACAGTGTCCAAAATGCTACACCAGACCACAAGGCCTTTAGGCAACTGCTACATCTTGTTTTGTGCATCAGGGATTTCTTGGTGGAATTTCTGTTTAAATAATATAATAGCATCATAGGTTCACATGTTTCCGATCCTTCAAATAAGGACAATATCCTTTTAGCCCTTCTGCTTTTTACTTGAAGAATTAGCCCAGGCAGACTTGAAACCTTACATTTGTACCGTTCTTCTTAAAATCAAGTTGTCTGAAAAAACAAACCATGTTTAAGTTAGTAAACTAATATTACAAAAAAATTCCAAACGTCCATATCACTGTAAGCAGCTCAAAAATTGAAATTTGATTACTTAAAATACAAGCTCAATGTTAGTATGAATGGCAATCCCCAAGTAACTTTAGCTTAGACGTTATTATTATTAGTCACAATAAGAATTCACAGCTTAAAGAAGTCACAGGCCCAGCAATATCACACCTACATACACTACCCATGTAACATCTAAAAAAAAAAAACCATCTGTAACATCACATTTCAAATCACACACTGGTTTAATTATGGGTCCAGCCATACCAACCAAAGCTTTGTGCTTCCATGACCCAGGTTTAAACTACCTATGCTTTAGCTTACAACTGGAGAGTGCCAGAAACACGCATCTCGTTAGGGTGTTTCTGCTGACTGGGGGTAATTTGATCACCCTGGATTGTGTGACCTTTCCTAACACAGCTCTTCTGTAAAGTAGCTGCACCAGCAAGAGCTGCACAAGGTTAAAACGTTGTGCTGGTAACTTCCTATTAGCAAGATCTCTGTTGTTTTATTTTCTATCACAGCTGATTGTCAACCTGCACACAGACGAAGATTTCTGCAGACCCTACACACTGCCAGGGAGGTGGGAGATGCTACAGCACAGCTGCCAGGTACAGCCATCCCTGGATGAATGGGATGTGCCCTGCTGACCCACTTCAGCTGGCATTGCTCACCAGAGTCTAAAGCAAAGCTAAAGGCTGCACTGACAGAGAGCTGGAGTTGCACACACTGTTTTATGGGTAAAAAAAAGATGTAAGGGTGGTGGGGGTTTTTTGTTAGGTTTTTGGGTTTTTTTTAACTTAAAAGACAACTACTGTGGAAGCTGTCTGCTTTAGAAATACTTTTTCATAGCAAATGACCTAAATTCAGGTCTCTAAATAACCAACTGCACTTCAACTTGTGCTCCATGTAGGTCAGCAACATGGGATAGTTTTGAAAACGGACAATACTCTTCTGAAATAAAATATCTGCATTAAAAATTTTTTTCAATCCCAGAAGCAAAGAGGTGTTTTTGCTGCTTAAGTACCAGCAGAAGTCCCTATCCATCAGTAACCTTGACGTTCTCCCCTGAAGTACCCCTACCCACTCAGAGTTTAACTTTATGACCATAGCTCTGAACCTGTCACATGGATACCACTCCCCTCCCTAATTTCTCCCCAAACCAACATGAACCCACATTTCTCATCAACTCTGCCCCAAAGCAGATTAAATGAACTTGCAGAAGACTCTGCTGTTATGTGAACTTTATCTCTGTAGTTAAAACCACTGCAGTTCAGACTGCTGTAGTTAAAAATGCTGCAGTAACTTTCAAAGGCACTATTGCTCACGTACAAAATTCCCAAAGAAATTCATCTGTGTGCCTTGACAATCAGCATTGATAGAAAGAGGGAAAACATACATTTCTCCAAGAATGTAACTTGTGAATACTTTACAGCTCATAGTAATAACAATAATGAAAGCCCTGTCACTTCCTGCACCTTCTCAAATTGATTTTTATTTCTGGCAGACATGCAGTCACACATCATGTCTTTAACAATATTCACTGAGCCAAAGATTAAATAATCTGTCATGCCAATTGACAATTCACCCTCAGCAACCAGGCAAGTTGTTTTCAATAAACCATTTCTTCCATATTCAAAGGAAGTATTCAAGTCACTCTTGAAACTTAAGAGCCTGGGTCCGAGAGCAAATGCAATGACAGATGAGTCACTTTTATTCATTAATTAGTTTTCTTCTATTATATGCATAAAAGATGAAAGTTCCCACCTTTGGGACAGGTGGAACATGCTGCCATTGTCTGTGATTTTAAAACTCTGGGATGGTTTAAGTGCCTGAACACCACTGAGAAGGCACACTCACCTGAAAGTTAGCACTGGTTGGTCTCTACTACAGGCAAGCTTACAACAGCATCGCTTCCTGCAGCCATTAAGGGTGACAGGAGATAATTAGATATGCTGGGAAGGAAATGGAATACCCCAAAAAAAGCAAACACCCAGATAAACTGGGGCCAAAACTGAACTAATTAATCTGGAGCTTGGTAATTATTCACTTGTATCTGAGAATCTACGTTTTAAAGAAGCCAGAATATACTAACACAAGAAAGAAAAAAAAGGGGAAACAAACCTGGCTAAATGTTGGTTTGTTGTGCAACCGAGAACATCTGTCTCCATGGCGACAAGCTCCAATTTTGAAATAAAATGAGCAGTTGACTCTGCAAGAAAAAGATGTATACAGTAGTTACACACTGGCAGAGAAAACATTCATTTGCAAAAAAGCATACGCCCTACATGTCTTTATCTTGATGTGGAGAAGTAACACAGAAAAAAAACCCACACCAAAACTGTACAGGAAAGCATTCCAACAAACCTGTCCATATTCATTCCTTTTACCCCTAATTTACAGCCAGTATCTGACCAATTTCTCCCAAAGTGGTTTCATGATCCACCACACAGAAGTGATCTGTTTTACTCTTCCGCTTCTCCATTCTTGTCTTTACCTCAGTTTCAGTGGGTGATGGGATGGAAAATACCGAGAAAAACGGTCTGAAATTTACACTGGGAGCTCTGTGGCTGAGTTGATGCAGCCCCTGGTCCAGGCAATAAAACCTGCTTTAAAGCTGACACAGTCGTACCTCTCTCATGTTTTATCAACCACCTGTTTAAGTTATACTCTAAGGGTAACTCAGGCTGCTACCAACACAGTATTGGAAATAATTCAGGGAAGAGAAAATCATGTTACAGAAAGAATACACATAAGCAAAATAAATTCACTTAATTAAGCCATTTCCATGAATATAGTTAACGATTTTAAGAGTAAGCTGCCTTTTTTTTTTAAACCACAAGCTTTTCTTGAATGATCCATCTCATGACACCTTGAAAACGATCCTGGTTTAGAAATGCTACTAAAACTCTCACAAAAAGGTGTAATTTACATAGAATGATGAAAGAAACCACAAGGAGTTTAGTTACCTTGACAAGGAAATGCCAAATTCTGAAGGGCAAGAAAACTATTATAGGCTATATATGGGTAAGTGAAATATTAGAATTCTCCTGGAAGAAAGATTATTATTCCCAGAATTAACACCAGTTCTTTCCACAATCCTGTGTAACCAACATCAACTCATGGAGGGGAGAATTATTAAAGTACTAAAGCACATCTGATCTCTAGCAAAGCATTCTATTGTAAAATTGCAACATGCTCACTCTTCATTATGTTTTTGAAAACAAACACTTAGCATTATAAAATACTTACTGTCTTTTCTGAACTCTAACCTGAAACAAAAAGAAATACCTAACTAAAGAATTTCCAATAGTGCCTCCAACTTCAGCACCTTCTGGAAGGTTCCGTTTGCTTTTTTCAACAGAAAACAAGAGCTGCACAGGAATTTCATGCCTGATTAAAACTCTGAAACTGTAATGCATTAAATTCCTATGTATCTCCTTTGTGTGAAAGGATGCTACAGTAACAGAGCTCAAAAGAGAGGCTGCCGACACTGCTTTCCTGGAATGGCAGCGCTACAGAGCAGAGCAGAAGCCCCACGGCCAGGGGCTGACAAGAGTAATTTAGTCCAGCAGCACATCGATGCCCCCTTTTCATTTTTACGAGTGGAAAAACACGCCGGTTTGGTCAGGCCGATGGTGACCAAATTTTCGTTAGGAGGGTTTTGTATGTGTGCTTCCAACAACCAGAGAAACTAGAGGCGTTCCCGGACGCGTGGAAGGCTGCAGGCAGAAGCCTGTAGGATCAGGATGCAGCAGTCGGGGAAATCCTCCGCACCCTGGGGAGGGGGGAGAAATAACCAGTCGCTGTCCTTGCAGCAGAGCGGGAGCTCTCAGGCTGCTGCGAGGCTCAGGGACACGAACAAAAGGGGAACAGGAGGAGGAGGAGGCGCTTTCTGGCAGGAGGCGGCGGGAAGCTCCGGCACCCAGCGGCCCTGACAGGAAGGCGCAGCCGCGAGGGGAAGGG
>VWZT01001714.1:0-14953 GCA_013397055.1 Pachycephala philippinensis
AACTTCTCTGGGCAACTGTTTCACTCTGTTATTGCTTTTTAAAAACATATATTCACCAGATCCAGATTCCATTTCCTTTCCACAGCCACCTGTGTTGCTTTGTTTTCCACCCTGACCTGCACTCAACAATTCAACAGGAAGCAGGCTGGAGTTTGGTCTTACCCAAATGGGGAGACATACAGAATCTTCAGGGATCACGCTGGCACACGGTGATGCTAAACTCTGTCTGAACATCAGAATTCTATATAGATAATTATAAAAGTCATGGCTGCATATTTCTCATGTGTATTTAATGCCATAATGATCACAGAATCATTTTGCTTGGAAAAGACTTCCAAGATCATCAAGTCAAACCTGTGACCAATCCCCACCTTCTGCCCCAGCCCAGAGCACTGAGTGCCTCGTCCAGTCGTGTTATGAGGGACAGAAATGTGTCACCCTGCTTTTCTGTAGCACAAATAGTGTGAGGGCTCTTCCCCGCTGGAGGTTCTATGCATGCAGCCAAGAAAAGCCAGTTCTTTCATTCAAGAGTTAATTTGAGAACTTCCATGGAATGCATTCCCAGTTGTCTCATCAGAAGTGCTCTGCCAGGTTTTCTTGTGTCACTGGTGTGACAGGACACGGGAAGGGCAGTGTGACCATAGTCACCTGTTCCCTGCAACCTGAGCGAAGCACCTGCAGCTCAAAAGAATAATCTCTGCATATCCATGAAAATCCTGGGGCCATTTCTGTTCCCCTGAGCCTGGAAAGCCCACCCTGAACTCCTTCAGTGTCAGTGTGGGTGGTAAGGATTTGTGGAGGAGTCTGGTACATCTGCAGTGAAATATGTCCTTCTGTGCAGTAGGGCAGAGGGAATATTTTGGAAGGGTTATTCCTTAGAGGTCAGTGAGCTGGAAACATGGATCAGAGGAATTTCCAGTGAGGCTGCTCTGACAGTGTACACACTCCAGGGGTAATGAGGGTTAGAAAGGCAACAAATAAAAGTGACAGAAAGGCAAAAATTAAAGATCTATCATGAAAGAAGGAGGCAAGAGAAGATTTTTAATAAGTGGAGGAGTTAGTTTTCTCTTAATTAATGACATTAATTTGGCTGACTGAACTGTGATCAGGGACTCTGATTCATCATCTGGTCATCAAAAGCCTTTACAAGCTGACACCTCCTCACTTTGGCTGCCAATTCACAGAGATGCAACTCCACAAACTTGAGCAGCTGATTCAAGCATCCTCCATGCACAACCAAATTAGGAGGAGCTTAAAGTAAATCACTGATCCATAGCAATGTGAGAGTGATGGCCAGTTAGATCGGGGCTGCAGGATTGGAGAATGGAGTCAGCTTCAAATTTGGAGAGATCACAGAGGTGAAAACAAACAAGGATGCTGGTCAAGAACTGTCACACTGAACCTCTGAACTTAAGGCAATTTTGCATTTAAAAAAAAAAAAAAAAANCTAAAAATAAAAAAATTTTTTATTTAAAAAAAAAAAAAAAAAAAAAAAACACCCAAAACACCTTTTATTGCAAATGCATTTCTTACAGGAAAAGATACCAAATTCTGTAAGACACTTCTGAAATAGTGTAACTAGATTAAGGAAAAGTGAGTATTATAGAAGTGCTTTTCTAGGGAAGGAGAAATATTTCCTTCCAGAGAATACTCCATGGTGCAATAATGTAGGATATACAAAAGGAGAAATCACTTGTCTGTAGGTTTTGGGGGTGGGAGCTTGTGCTGTTGGCCCAAAAGTGGAATATGTGTTTCTTAAATGCCAGTGTAGAATGATTTTTAAAAGCCAGAACTTGTTAACAGGTATCAAACCACCTTTGCTAAAGCTGTCAGTTCTCTTACCTCTATATTTAGAGGAGATAATAGGTGTGATACATGATTCATCATGCACAGCCTCCTTCCTTATGCAAACACGAATAAACTCAGATATGAGATGAGGCTTTCTGCCCTTTATTCTGAATACAAATCTCCTTCCATCGCTGACATTGAGGAATCCCAAAGATGTAACACAAATAAAGACAAACAGATACCAGTAGCACGTTGTCAATTATGCATAATTAAAAATTTTTCTTCGAGAACAATGTGACAGGAATGACCTCTCACAAATAGTATAAAAAGCTGGAAAAAATGTGCCTGTTAGTTATTGTGCATTATTTAAGTTGACATAATTCTTAATGATGAAGCTGGTGTTGGTGCTTGTTAGAGTTGCCAGTTTTTGCATGATGGATTCTGTTTTCAGTTGCTTTAACTACAAATCTGCAAAGGACCAGCCAATATTTTTTGTATGAAAATTCTGCTAGAGTACAATTCACTCCATTCCCAAATTCCCTTCATAGTAGACAACTGGTAACAGGGTGAAAGAATTTCCAAATAGAAAATGGTTATGGAAGGTTTTGTTTTATTGTACCGGAGAGAGTGACAGTTGTTTGATTTAAAAAGTGCCAATAGTTGACGTTCTAAAACTGGAACATGATCTCTGGCAGATGAAGGTGCTCTCTGTTGGCAAAGCTGCCTGGCTTTGAAAAATTCCATATTATTCAAGTTGCAATTGGGTCAAGCTGGACCATTTATTGGGCCCAGCGACAGCAACACAAAAAGACCTGTTCTCACTCTAATCCTATTTAGAAACTGAGATGGAAACCAAGCCTTTGGTGTCTGTTTACTCCCATCTCTGAAAACCTTGGCCAGCCATGACAGATCATGGCAGTCCCCTGTCACCATCAGCTAACTGCAGTTGCATGCAGGAGAGTTGTGAAGGCTTGGGTTTTAGCAGATTCATTGCTAAATTGCTGAAGTCATTGGTGAGATTTCCAGTAGAATCTTACATGTTAGCATTAACATGTCATCAGTCCTCCTCTGGGCTCTGTGCAGCAGCTCCTGCTCCTTCCTGTGTTCCCCCAGGGCTGGGGCAGCTCTGCAGGTGGCTCTCAGCTGAGAAAGGGGCAGAGGGGCAGAATCCCCCCTTGATCCATGTGGAAAAATGCTCTTGAAGCTCAGCGTCCATGCAGAAATCATCAGCTGTATTTTATAGAATTGACTCTAAAATTATCTTACAATGCTTTTCATCACACAGGATGCTTCGTTCCTTGCAGTTTCAGTTGAGAATTTTGGCAACCCCGTCCACTTTCGGTCTGAATTTTGCCTGCTCACAGCTGAACCTTGTGTCCTTTTTGAACTTTGGTAATTACAAATAGGCATTTCCCTGCCTTCTCCATGCCCTGGGAATGTGCACTTCCTGCACCTGGATTCGTAAGGTGTTTTGAAAGGCTTCTGTTTTAAAGGTTAAGATAAATTTCATAACCTGCAGTTTCTGATAAACATGCACAATATTCATCTTTCACCATACTGAGGAACATTTCTTTTTCAGTTCTTTAGCAGGAAGCTCCATCCATACCACAGGAATGACAGCACAGGGTTTTTGGCCTGTCAGCTGCACACGCTTGTCTGGTTTAGAGTATGGCAAATTACTTTGCTCAGGACAGAATGCACAAAAAAGTGTCAAACAGTCAATTAGAAATACGACTAAAAATACTCATAAGCCTAGTTCTTGTAGGCTCAATTTCTCTGCCTATAAGGATAAGACAATTAGCATTGACAGCTTCAAATAAGTTACCCTAAATGTAGCTAAGTAGACATTCATGTATAAATTGAAAGCTTTTGCATGTGTGTGCTTAAGTTTATTCAGAAACCATGCTGGTATTTTTGAGATAAACTCAAAACACTGGCATGAGAATGATCAAAATTTAGTTATTGGAGTGAGTCCAGAGGAGGCAGCAGCATGATCAGAGGGATGGAGCAGCTCTGCTGGGAGGAAAGGCTGCCAGAGCTGCCATTGTTCAGCCTGGAGAGGAGAAGCTTTGGGCTGAGCTCAGTGTGGCCTTGCAGGGCCTGAAGGAGCTGCAGGAAAGATGGAGAGAGACAATTGCCAAGGGCTGGAGGGACAGGAGCCAGGGAATGGCTTCCCAGTGCCAGAGGGCAGGGCTGGATGGGATCTTGGGAAGGAATTGTTCCCTGGGAGGGTGGGGAGGCCCTGGCACAGGGTGCCCAGAGAAGCTGTGGCTGCCCCTGGATCCCTGGCAGTGCCCAAGGCCAGGCTGGACACTGGGGCTTGGAGCAGCCTGGGACAGTGGGAGGTGTCCCTGCCCACGGCAGGGGTGGGATGAGATTATTTTAAGGTCCCTCTCAACCCAAAACATTCTATGCTTCTATGAGTTTGTGTTTGCTGCAGTACTCCAGGCCAGGTGCATTCGTGTGTCTTTTTAATCTGTGCTTCCTTGCCCTGTTGGTTACATGTTTTTTCTTTTCCCCATTAAAATTGCTGAAGTTTACTGCAACCCACCGTCTTCTAAAATACTGGAATCGAAATATTTCCATTTTGAGATCCATTGAGATTTCTCAAATACATATTTGCCAAAAGTCTAAATTAAAAACATGGAACAAATAATAGTGAGGTGTCCTTTCCTTGGAAAAATTAATTAAAAGACTGTACTGATATGCTGCCTTTAAATGGTAATATTTGGAGATTCAATTGTGCTTTTAAAGTGTCCTCAATTTAAACATGTGATCACATTCACTGCATAGCAGAATTTGGCCAACAAATTTTAAACAAAACACAGATTTTCTTTCTTTTTTTAAAATTATCCTAAATTTGGGTAGATACTGCTTTTTCTTCTTTCTGATTTCCTTTTCCAATAAAATCAATAGGCTTTTTATCTCTGCCTTTTTAGTACCAATTCCTAAAATGTTTACGCACGTTTAATTTTATGCACTGATACCGTTCTGAGGACAGATGAGTGCAAGCAAAAAAATTTCAAGTGGGGAAAAAAGAATCGAGTTCTTGGTGAAGCAGGAGAATTTTATCTTGGCTATTAAAATGGGACAGACACATAAAAATGTCTGAACTTCTCTATTTATCAGCACTTTTCAAAGCACTCAAGCGTTGCAGTCAGAGACAGTTACAGCCACTGGTTGCTGGGTCTACACAGGTATCATATTTGTAACCATTAGTATGCAGACAGCAGATGATTAAATGCACTCGTGATAAAATGTGACACCATATTATAAATGAGAATGGAAAATGAATTTATAACCATAAATCATGTATTAAAATATATGTGACAAGCTCAGACTGATGAAGACAATGCCGAAATAACAAATACTGGATACGTCAGTTTTATCATAAAAGGAAGAGATGTTTTCTTCGTGTTTCATTTTATGTCTTTTTTGTTGTTGTTGTTTAAATTCGTGTGTCTCAGCGAAAAATAACAACAGAGGTGTGGCTATGGCACATCTGCTAACTTTTGGTGGATGTCAGTCTGCATTCCTTTCTAGCATTAAATAAGACCACAAAATTCTTGTCCAGAAAATTTAATATGAATTGAACTGACATAATCTCTTTCATCATGATAAGTAATTTTCCGAAGTTTTTCTGGGGAAATTTGGAGACTCCATCCAATTAATATAAAATCATTTACTTGAGAAACTGTAAGAGGTTTCATTGCCCATGTAGCTTTATTACAGATTCACTGTAAAGGAGCCTGAAGGGAATTTTTGAGATCATGTGGGCACATAGACCATCTTCTCAGTCTTGGCATAAAAGATGTCCCAAACCTGGTGAATTATCCTAGTAATGCATATTTCTTAGAAGATTAATTAACATTCTTGCTGACCTTGGGTATTCATTCAGAAGATCCCAGGCTGGGCAGACCCACAACTTAAGTTTACACAATTTTGTGTGTGAATTCAAATAGGCACTTCTGTTTTTCCTGGATCAGAGATTTTATCATTCCAAGCTTTAAATCCTGAATATTTTTCTCATTTCTGGCTTTAAGCACTCTGTTTCAGCTGATTGTTATTACTGCACGAGCACAGTTAGTCCAGTGGGCTGAAGGCAGTGTCAGAATCATCACAGAAAAGTCATTGAGATGTGTGTTCTTAACTGGGGTTTCATGGACAGGAGGCTTTTTGGAGACTCCAAAAAAAAGCTGTTGTTGAAATCTCAGGCAAATATATCTCATCCTTAAATTTTGTGTAGAAAGGGGAAATACTTTAAAAAAACCCAAACACCCCATCCCACCCAAAAAACACCAAAAAAGCTTTCAAAAACAAACAAACAAAAAAACCCCAAAACAATACCAAAAAAAGGCAAACAAAAACAAAAACAAAAAAACACCAAAAACCCCCCAAAACAAACAAACAAACAAAAAACCCCCACACCAGCTTTGTGTGAATTTAGTCCTTAAACAATTTACAACTTTCCTCTAGAAAAAAATCTTAATTATATTAATTATATTTCAAATCACAGCATGCAGAGTTTGATTAGATAATGATATTTACTCTATTTGTGCAATACAGTGGACTACTGTAAAGGAAAATTCTCTACCCAACATGAGAGGGAATTGTGTTCATGTTTTTAATCTTAATTATTTTTTCGCAATTTACTTGTGTTTCCTTCCTATTTGAAGGCACCAGTCAAGGTTGGCAGGGGTCTGTTTGGGGCTTCTATGAATGTGGAGGAAAAGACAAAGTTTTGGCTGAACTATTTTAAGTCAGGACACAAAAAATTCCATGGAACAGGCAGGAGCAGATAAATCTGTTTGTCTAAGGTCACACAGAAGGTCGGTGGTGGAGCTTGGAGTAGAACTCCCCATATCTGACTTCCAGTGTGAGAGTCCTAATAAATAATTCATTTAATTTCTCTGTTTTTATCTGCTTGCAAAATTGTCATGAGTGTGCTCCAAGACATTCTGTATTCATTCTGGAACCATCTTTTGTAAAAAGCTCAAGTGTTGTTTGATTATGGCTGTTCTCACTCCTAATTCTTTTTCCATGGATGGTTATATGGGAATGTGAGGCCTTTTCCCCCAACATACAAACCTCAGTCACAGTATTAGACCATCCCAAATTCAGTGGGGCTGAGGTGGGGTTGTGTAGAGGAGGAAACACTCGGAGTTACTCAGAAAAAAATAAATTTATGGTTATTAGTGCTAGCAAGGTGAAAGACATCTCATTGTTTCTCTCTCTCTGGAACCAGCACAGTGCTGGTTTAAAATTAACTTATTAGAATTTAGGTAACAATAATTTTAAGTACCTAAATAAATGACATTTAGCTGAATAGAAAGTTTAGAGTATCACTTTATGAAACTATTTTTCCTAGAAATGTTCAGTCACTCAGTAACGAAAAAATTGAGATTGAAGTAAAATTTCTATTAAAATTCAAATGACTATTCATGGAAAATACTTTATTCATTCTACTCTGATATTTATGTATTGTACAGAAATATCTATGTGCCCAGACAGTCTGGACTACATTTCTAAGTGCATGACTGTAAATCTGGTGGGAAAATGTGGTAAAATTTGGAACTTACTTTCTCAATCTACAGCTTTGATCTTGTTGGCATTATCTCCTCCACCATTCTTACTTTTATTTTAGAAGAGAAAATATTCTGGTGACTGCATAATTAAACTTAGGGAAAGACCTCTCGTTGTTTTAGAAAATGCAAAAAAAAAACCTAATTACTGGATAATGTTCAATCTAACATCATCTCTTTAATAAGAATGAAAAGCAGGCACTCAGGAATGTGGATTTTGTTTTCTGCCTTAAGTTCGTTTGCACAACATGAGGGTCTGGCCTTGGAAGTGCTTTCTTAGCCAAGAGGTGGCCACTACTTTCTGCACTTGGCATCTTTCACTCAGTTAGGAAAAGAGAGTTTTTCCTCAGGGAAAGAAAGCCCAAACTACCTGAGCAAGGTGTATCCAGGGCTCTGCTCCCAGGGAACAGGGACAGGAGGAGGGGGAACGGCCTCAGGCTGGGCCAGGGGAGGCTCAGGGGGGACAGCAGCAGGAATTTGCCCATGGAAAGGGTGCTCAGGCCTTGGCAGGGGCTGCCCAGGGAGGTGTGGAGTGCCCATCCCTGGAGGTGTCCCAGGAAGGGCTGGAGGTGGCACTCAGAGCTCTGGGCTGGGGACAAGGTGGGGATGGGGCACAGCTTGGGCTCGATGGGCTGGGAGGGCTTTTCCAACCTCAGTGATTCTGCAGTTGGAATAATTCATTGCAATATTTAACACCCCTGAGATTAGCTCAGTTACTTGGAGCATGGTGCTGATAACACAAAGGTTGTGATTGTGATCCCCACATGGGCCATTAATTTAAGAGTTGGACTCGATGATCNTCAGTGATTCTGCAGTTGGAATAATTCATTGCAATATTTAACACCCCTGAGATTAGCTCAGTTACTTGGAGCATGGTGCTGATAACACAAAGGTTGTGATTGTGATCCCCACATGGGCCATTAATTTAAGAGTTGGACTCGATGATCCTTTTGGGTCCCTTCCAACTCAGAAAATTCTGTGATTCTGTGAACCCTTTGTAACAACCCACCACACCCTTTCCATGGGGAAATTCCTGCTGCTGTCCACCCTGAGCCTCCCCTGGCCCAGCCTGAGGCCGTTCCCTCTCCTCCTGTCCCTGTTCCCTGGGAGCAGAGCCCGACCCCCCCTGAGCCCCCTCCTGTCAGGGAGTTGTGCAGAGCCACAAGGTCCCCCCTGAGCCTCCTTTGCTCCAGGCTGAGCCCCTTTCCCAGCTCCCTCAGCCTCTCCTGGGGCTCCAGCCCCTTCCCAGCTCCGTTCCCTGCCCTGGACACGCTCCAGCCCCTCCAGGGCTCTCTGGCCATGAGGGACCAGGACTGGACACAGCCCTCGAGGTGAGGCCCCACCTGTGAAAATACACACTGCTCTCACCTCCAGTTTTCTGTGCATCACAAAAACGCAGCAGCATTTTCTGTTGGTGTGGCTGGTATTTAATACCTGATGAATACATTCAGTATTACAGAGAAATATTTCTTCAGAAGGTAGTCTCGTTAACCACAGCAAAAGTGTCACGACTGATAACTGTCATGCTTAATTGTTCAAATTATACTGTGACTGTCATTTACCAAAAATAAAATTACATACTTTGTGTATAATTGCCAAAGAAATTGGAACAGGAATTTGTACAAAGAGAGAGCAGGAATTCTGTTAAGTGAACTGTTTGTACTCATTATCTGCAGTACCATTATTCTGTGGTCAAAAATATACATTAGCTCTGATGAGTGATGTTTTCAGGAAAATATTATTGTGCTGTTAACAAGATAAATTGTTTCAAAATAGCCTCTAAGACACCTTGATGATGTGTGTCACCTTTTAGAATATCCATAACTTATTTTCCACAGTAAATGAATTAGCTGTCATTTTATCCACATCTGTATATTTTATCACCTCTTCCCCTGTTGTGCTTCGATAAACATCAGTAGCAAATCAAACATAGAACACAAATATCTCCGTGAGGTGGGAATGGCTGAATACACATTCCCACAATAGAAAAATAATTTTCTCCATCAGCAGTGGTTCAGGTCCCTAATTTTGAGGACAGAACCTTGACTATCGTGGTAACATTTATTATCTCCTTCAACCTTCTTTCCTGTGTGTATTTTGTTGATCTGCGTATGGAACCTGTGCAGGGATGACACATGAATTTGGTAAGTGTTCCATATTTTTATGGGTGTTGGTCTCTTCTCCCAAGTAACAATGTTTTGTCAAATTTAATTTAGCTGCCTTCAAACATTTGAATATATGAGAGTTTTCCAGTACAAATATGTAATTTAGATGCCAGTATGCTAATCAGAGACTGACAAATATTAATATAATGAATAATAATGGATAAATAATGGATAAAATATGAGGTGAAATACTACAAGGATTGACTCCCAAGTTTAATACAGAACAAGACACACATTTTGATTTTAGCTTTGTTTCTTTTTCAGCTAAATAAATTTTTAACTTGGGTTAAATCAATATAGCTAAGGATAATTTAATGAAAAGGCACAAATTGTATTTTCTTTTCTCTTCAAAATAAATTAATTCACAAGGTACTTTATCTTGTTTAAAACTCAGCCCCAGAGATACTAAATAAGATTATTTTAATGTGGAAAAATAAACTCAGTGCAGTGGAGAGGAGTTTAACAACACTGATAAATAAAATCTAAACATCAATACTTGTTAGCATTCCTTTAACTGCACTTTTCTCTGATTTAAAGAAAACCTTGCAGTATTTCATAACACTAGAGCACTGTTGATTATAAAATATTATCATTTGCTACCTGAAAGCCCAGTTTATACAAATATGTAAACACATAATCTATGAAAAAACAATGAAATAAAAAAGTAAACCATCTAAATAAATTTTAGCCGAGGCAGTAATTTCACAGTACTTAATAAAAACAACTTGTAATGAAGCTTGGGAATGTCTTGAAAACCTTGACTAACAACTGGTTGTAGTGTCAAAATGATTCGATATAGAAGGTACATTTCAACAGGTTTAGTTGTTGCTCTGTCTTCTTCTAAACACCCATCTTTAAGAAAATTGTAACATGATTAATTCAGACAATCAGAGAATGGTTTGGTTTGGGTTGGAAGGGACTTTTAAGCTCATCCCATCCCACCCCTGCCATGGCAGGCACACCTTCCCCTGTCCCAGGCTGCTCGAAGCCCCAGTGTCCAGCCTGGCCTTGGGCACTGCCAGGGATCCAGGGGCAGCCACAGCTTCTCTGGGCACCCTGTGCCAGGGCCTCCCCACCCTCCCAGGGAACAATTCCTTCCCAAGATCCCATCCAGCCCTGCCCTCTGGCACTGGGAAGCCATTCCCTGGCTCCTGTCCCTCCAGCCCTTGGCAATTGTCTCTCTCCATCTTTCCTGCAGCTCCTTCAGGCCCTGCAAGGCCACACTGAGCTCAGCCCAAAGCTTCTCCTCTCCAGGCTGAACAATGGCAGCTCTGGCAGCCTTTCCTCCCAGCAGAGCTGCTCCATCCCTCTGATCATGCTGCTGCCTCCTCTGGGCTCTGTGCAGCAGCTCCAGCTCCTTCCTGTGCTGGGCCCAGGGCTGGGGCAGCTCTGCAGGTGGCTCTCAGCTGAGAGAGGGGCAGAGGGGCAGAATCCCCCTCCCCTGCTGCCCACACTGCTTTTGATGCAGGGCTGTCCTGGGGGTAGTTTTGAGCACCATTATATAAAAAAGGCATTAAGGCATTAGAGAAGGCAAACATCTCTACTATTGGTATGCAGAAATCAAGTGTCAAACTGTGTCAAAAACTCAGACTAGACAAAATGCCCCCCCCACATTTGTATTAGGAAAAAATTCCTGTGATGATACCAAAGAGAATATGGGAATAAACTCTGTTTGGGACAGAGATAGGAGAGAAGGGAAGGAATTTGACTGAGATCACTTGAGAAGGATGATGAGTTGCTGGTGATGTCATCAGAGCTTCTCTTCATGGTTGTCTGTAACACAAAATATCTGTAGAAAACCTAAAAATGATGGCAGGGTGCCAGATCATTGCCTGGACACATTCAAGGGTCATTTCTTTCATACTGATGGAGTAGGAGGATTGAAAAGGGAAACATGGATAGCCTTGGAATCAATTTGCCATTTCTTCCTCCTGCTTCTCATGCCTTTACTACTAAATATCCTGGAATACCTCAGATTTTAGGATAAAGTCCAAATGTGTCTTGTTACTGTTAAAATATTGCATGAATCATAGAAGGTTATTCCAGGCTTTGGGCTGCCTAATAGTAACTTCCGTAAAAAGGGAGAGAGAGCTTTGGAAAAAGCAGTGTTTTTATTCCTCTGATTAATGTTCTACTTAAGGAATTCTACTAAATTCTCTGGACCTCCCTAAATTTTCCAAGTTATGTGCAGATAACTCCTCATATCTTATGTCACAAGGAACTGAGGTAAAGCAGGTTGTATCCTGTATTCCCACTGAGCGCTGGAATAGAGAAGCATGATGAAATGTATAAAATATTGACTTAATTCCCTGAAAATTTGTCCTTTCCATCATTTCTACAGGTCTTAGATAAAGAATAGCATTGCTGGAGCAGAGCATTTGCATTTTGTGCCAGGCTTGCTTTATATCACTTTGGAAAATATCCCAATGAATCCTATGTAAACATTATTAGAAAACAATGCTTTATTAAGGCTCCATGGTCTGTGTGGTTAAACAGCTTCTATATCTCCTAGCAGCGAGTATAATCCCATTTTTTATGTATTTTACATTGCATTTTTGACATTGCAAAAGTAACTTCACAAATTAAGCCATTATTTTAAAATTTGTATGGAAATGTCTGTTTTCTGGGGACTTTCATAAAAGTTTAATGAAACTCAAGCTATTAGGTTCAGTTTTTTTCTTCTGGAAAGCACTCTGGCTTTTGGAACACACATTATGTTTACATTTTAAGTTGCCCCAGCATATCAATTAGTGAACATGCTTATGAGATTGTCCATTTAAAACACCATTTTTACACCACATACAGTCTTGTAAATCACAGGATGCTGACAACATGAAATGCCAGCTGTGAAACGAGAAACTGATGAAAATGCAGTAATTCTGAATTTTAATATAATATAAATCATGTCAGCAATATTTGTGAATAGCAGCTGTCAAGATTTCATTTGAACTGCATGTATTATGGTATTTTTATATTCTCTTCTTTTCTGATAAATTAGACCTCCCTCTGCCCCCTCCCAACCTTGCTGTATGATAACCTTTGCAAGGATTGGAAATTTGTATAAAAATTTTGACTGAATGGCATGAAATGGATTGTCACAATGTTCAAACAGAGAGAGTGATGGCTTCAAACTGACAGAAAGTAGGTTTAGATGGGATTTTGGGAAGGAATTGTTCCCTGGGAGGGTGGGGAGGCCCTGGCACAGGGTGCCCAGAGAAGCTGTGGCTGCCCCTGGATCCCTGGCAGTGCCCAAGGCCAGGTTGGACATTGGGGCTTGGAGCAGCCTGGGACAGTGGAAGGTGTCCCTGCCCAAGGCAGGGGGTGGAATGGGATGAACTTTAAGGTTCCTTCCAGCCCAGGACATTCTATGATTCTCTGAATTAAAACTGTATTCAAAACCATCACATATACCACACTGCTACTATTCTTTTTAAAGAGCTGCTATCTAAACTTCTGGAAAGCATTTTTTACTTAAAGATGTGGTGGAGGGATGGAGAATTCTATTGAGCAGATTGCAGTCTTCAGACTCTTATCCTATAAAGAAATCCAAAAGATCAGAATGGTTCTTTATTGGGGTGGTTTAGATATGGAAATAGCTGTAGAATCAGATCCCCAGTGTGGGGAGGTCTGGATCTGTGCACTGCCTGGCAGTGCTCTGTGCATGCTAAGAAAATGAAGATCAGGCTGGAATGCCTAAAAGGAACAAATATTTTCTGAGGTTTTTGTTACTGTGTTTTCATCTAAAGCAAAGGAATTTGTCCATGACTGCAAAAACCTCTCTGTTTTCTTGTCTGCTCTCCGAACCCTGGTTTTGTTCTCATCATCTCCTCAGGCGTCAAGAAAAATCAGGAAATGCTGCTGTATTTGAATGTGCTCTGAAATGCTGGTGTTCAGTGAGTGATACAATCACAACTAAATGAGGTGCCTGTAGGATAAAGAATTCAGATATCTGTCAGTGGAAGTGACCCGATTTGTATTGAGTTTTAGGAAGATAAAATTGAATTGCTGGCATAATTTAATATGATTTGCTTCAAAAATCAATGTATACAATCATTTAAGGCTATTCGTTGAACAGCAGCAAACAAACAGTTGTACCAGCAAGGTGTGAGGTGCAGATTTCCCTACAGACAGCTCCCACTTTGGAGCTGAGGCTGAGTGTGAGATCCAGGGAATTCCTAAAGCTGGGAAAGGCAATCATGGGGAAGCTGATGCCTTCAGAGGAGGAGCAGGTAACAGCTCTTGCTTTGATTTCCAATCAGTGTCGCTTGGCCTTTCCATGGTTTAGGTCGGGTAATTAATTTTCATGGAAGCTTTGATTTGCTGTGAATGTTGTGAAGGCACAGGTGCTGCTCATGGCATGGGGATGTCACCTGCCAGTCAGAATGTGCTGCCCTGAGTGGCACCCCAGCCCTCCTATCTAATGCAGAAATAAATTTGTAAAAGCAGTGTAATCAAGAATTCTTTCATGAGGAAGCCACCCTGTTTCACTCAGCAGCATGATTTCATGCTCAGCTGGTAGTGATTGTGGTGAAACCCAGAGGGCAATCACAGGAGTTACAGAACTGGCATTTGAAGGAAAAATCTTTTCCCTTTCCCAACATACAGACTGGATGGAGCAAAAGGGAAGGGAACTTCAGCAAAAACAAACATCAATTGAAGTTAATGAGGCATAAATATGCTTTATAGTGGGAAGAAACTCATGGAGAAATTATTAAATAGCTTTTCAAAACATAACTGCTTATAAAAAGTGCTCCTGGAGTTAAAAAGGCAGAAGTTTGCAAACACAAGAATGTTGGCCCAAAAGAAAGTAGCAAAATCCCTGCAGTGGGTGTGCTGTGCATTAATTGCACCTCAAAGAATTCTAGAGGGAGGATTCACATCCAGAATGGAACCACCAGGCAAACACATATTCTGTAATTTCAGAAAGCGCTCACACTTTGGCTTTGAGGGAACTTAGGACTTTCTATTCAATACAAAAATTGGTGACCATCCTGAGAAAGTTTTGATAACTTTGATTCTTTGATTTGCAATTCCTTTTGTGGAACACGGCACCCAGTACCGTGACTTTCTCTGCTCCAACAATCAAATCACTGAAAAATGCAAACAAAATTAAGTACTTTGATCCACTTATGGCTAAATAATATTTCCCCCCAGCATAATGGTGGCTGCTAGAAGTTGGGAGTCCTTTATCTGAGTGAAAATATGAAGCATGTTTTTCCACACAGAAAATAGCCAGTTAATAGTCTGTTGAGAATTTTAAGGCTGAGAGAATGGGCTGGGGCAGGAAAATCCTGTAACCCACTAAGAGCATGAGAGGAAACATTTGCTGTCTAAGACAAAAAGCAATCAGAGTTGGGTTTTTAATATTTTAAAGTTTGTTTGTTGTTCCTAGAAGACAGTCACCAAACCTTTAATACA
>VWZT01001714.1:14984-26586 GCA_013397055.1 Pachycephala philippinensis
TTTAAATGAACTTCAGAGCTGGTATTATTTGTTGGCCTTTGGGAGCTTAAAAATAAGTTTATCTCAAATCAAAATCTCTTTCTTTTAGTGTCTTGTTTGTAGTTCTGGCCAGTAGCACATCTGCACCATAGGGCAGATGAAATATGATCTTTGCTTTTACATAAGCCTGTAATTTCTAAAAGTCTGTGTTTAAAAACTTCTAGAATTGGTTGCACCTTCAGAACAATTGTGGTTCATACCAGATGATGAATAATTCTGATTTTAATTCTATTCTATACATTTTCTCTCCTTGAGAATTTAGTGATTACTCCTGCAATCCTTTGTGTTATAATAGATTTTTAAAAATACCCAAGTTGTGATAAATATTTATCACAGACCCTTTAGGGGATTTCTGCTCCCATCTGAGGAGGCTTAGTCTCGCTTCTCTATTTAATTTCTTGTATAGATGCTGTCTCATAGCTCTTATCTGTGGTGTCAGTCTTTTTGTGCCTTTTTTAGTTTTATTTTATTTTTTAAGCTGAAGTGATCAAAATTGCTGGATTGTGACTAATTAATGTAGTGACATAGTCATGTTTTTTCTCGCCAGTAATTTTTAATGTTCTACTTCCCTTTTTGAACAGTTCTGTTCTCATTTGAACATACCCAAAGAACAATCCAAAGTGAAATGAAGTTCTGTCTCCCAAGTGAATATAGTAGCAAAAACACATCCTGATGCTGATTGTTTTCCATTGGCATTTCCTTGCATTTAGCATTATTTAATTTCATTTGTTGTTTTATTTCCTGTAGTATTGTGAAGTTCTTCAACAGCTTTTCATGTAACTGTTTTATTCCATAATCCAGAATAATTCTGTATAATCAACAAAATTTTACCTCAGCGTTCTTTTGTCCTTCTGCATCCCCTATATTGAATATGTCTTAACATCAAACCTTTTCTAACTCCCTTGGTACCTTTCCTATTATGGCAACAAGTCTTTCTTCTTATCCATTATATCCAATCTTTTAAACTGTCAATAGTCCTTAAGAGAAGCTTCTCCTTTATCTATTGCCATATCAGTTCTCTGCTGAGCCTTTGGAAATGGATCATGTGAGAAAAAAATTTAAAATAATCCTCTGGATCTGCCTGGCCCTGCAGTTCCTTATCAAATGGATCAAATGCAGTTCCATATCAAATGGAAATCAAATGGGTCCATAAGGTTGGGTTCACTCTATACAAATACATCAGGTTTATCAATTTGCTTAGAAATTTTGTTCTTTATTCAGATTCCCACAAATTTACCTAGTATAGGTGTCAGAATTGCTCATTTATGCTCAGGAAATCATCCCTGGGTCCCATTTTAAACACAGATATTGCACTTAGCACCCTCTGTTCAGTTGCTGAAGATGATTATCCAATAGATAACACATCATCCTCAGAGTCCAGCAATTTCATATTTAATTGCGTTAGAACTTTTAGGTGAATAATTTCTTCTCGTCTCAGCTTTTCATGACTTTACACTATTTTTTTTTCCTGAAGCCTTTTTTATGGACACTTAAAATCGAGGCAGCTCAATAACTCGTAATTCTTGAAGAATGCCCTGATGTCATGAATCTCTCAAACCTCCACAGTAAGCACTGGTGCCAAGAGTTTTTAGCTTTCTTGTTGTGGCCTTAATTTCCTTGAGTATTTTTTCATTCCTTGATCATCTGTCAGCCCTACAAACTCTGGCATGGCTTTAAGGTCCCTTCCAACCCAAAACACTCTGTGATTCTGATTCTTTCGTTGGTTATAGGATCTTTTCCAGCTTATGGCTGCTGAGACATAGTCACTGCTTTTTATTCTGCTTGCAGATGTTCTATAGGGACTTGAAAACATTCATATGATAATTAAGTGAGTTTAGATTGTTGGAATATGAATAAACAAGTTTGTAAATACCAATTATATGCATTTATTGATCGTGAGATGAACAAATGCTTCTAAATGCTGTATTTGAGAAAGGAAGTTCAGTTGCCAAGTCAAACCAAGTCTTAAAAACTTAAAAACCTCTGCCTTGGGATTTCATAAGTAAAAGGGAAAGAAATCATTCATACATTGCATCCACACAATCTCCTTTTCTCATAGCTTTCTGTATCCCAGACACGATATTTGGAGTGCCACTATTGCAGAGATACAGCTCTTTTTGGCTGGAATGAGCTTTCACGCATCAGAGCAGCAGCAAAGCTAAAATTCTATTTTTCCAGATATATTTTTTATGACGTGTCAAGCGCTGCTGAAAACTTTGGGGACGCTTCGTGTGACAAGATGAACTGTAACATCAAAATACTCCGAGCTTTCAAGTTGGACCTGGCAGTGCTTTGTACACGGCTCAGTTCAGAGCTGCACATCTGTGCCCGTTGTCACTCCGAGCAACACAACCTGCAGCTGCTGGGGCTTGGGGAATGGGAGTGCCCAGGCTGCCAAACTGATCCTTCCTCCGCAGGGAAGGGTCTCTGTCACTCATTCATCTCTTTGCCTCTCCCAGTTTTTCATGTGGTTCCAAATCCATTTGTGTTCATCCAAGGGGAGGAGTCAGGAAATGGAAGGCACTGTCAGATTCGTGTGCAGTCCCCCTCGGTCCTTTTAATGTCCTGGTGTGTTTCATTGAAGTTCTTCATCGTGAAACAAGCAGCTGTTGTGTTCTTCAGGTGGATTTTTCAGATTCTTAGAACTGATCCTTGGGTCTGACGAGAATGGGAATTTCTCGGAGAAATTTTGTGAAAACTTCCAAAAAAAAAAGTACTTGCATCACAAATTTTCAGCATTTAGAACAGGCATCAAGTTTATTTCTGACTGAAAAGTTAATACAAAAGAATTCCTGACATCTGGAAATAATTAAGGAAATCATACCAAGCACGTTCTTACTTGGGCAGTTCCAATGGGGGGTATTTTAATTTTGAACTCTTGTTATCCCATATGTATAAATGCCAATTCCTCACATGAAGGCTAAGCACTCACAGGCCCTTTTTCCTTAAAGGGATTCCCAGGCTGGTATCCCACATCTTCTGAGTGTTTCAGGAGTCGCTGTGCTTCACTGTCTTTTACTGGAATCTGAGTTGGAAGAATGTAATTAGTACTGAATAAGTAGTTAACACAGTGAAGCTGAACACTTGATCCAGCAGCCAATCTCGTGTTCTGGATCAGATCTTTTTATTTATGAAAAATAAACTTAAATTACCTTAAAAAACAAAACAAAAAACACCTCAAAACCAAACAAACATAAGCAAAAACCCCAACCCCAAACCTGTGCAGTTGATGCTGCAGTTTTCTAATCATCTGCTGAAAAGAGGAGTGCCAAAGGTACACAAATTTCAGATTATGTTTCATTTGCTTGGTTTAGGGCTTTAACTGTGAGGTCACAAAGTTTAAGAGAAGTTTAAAAATTATCTTTTTAGATGATTCAGAAGCATGTTGGGTTAATCCCCTTTATCTTCCAGTTTCTCAAAAAATATGCAGACATAGGTGATGATTATTAACAAAGAGAAATTTATTTTCAAAAAGATCATTATTAATGAAAAGAATACTGAGTTTCTGTGAAAAACAAGTAAATCCATATAACTTCTTTTATTTCAGTCTGATTATATACAGACGGCTAATAGCATCTAATATAAGAAAAATCTGGGCTTTTTTCCTGCGGTTATGGATGCTTTAAATGCTGCCATTTTTAGGATCCTTTTTGCCTCAAAAGTGGCAGAAAAGCTCTTTCAAGAATTTGGAAATGAGCACATAGATCTCTAGTGGGGAAAAGAACAAACAGCATCTTATGAGACACTGCAAAAGTTTAATTTCTGATCCAGTACGTATAAAACCCGAAGTTGTTTGAATTTTACTCAGCTCTCTTTTCCTCCCTCTTTCCCCCTTTCAAGAGAGTTTGGCCACATGTGCTTAGATCATAAAATAAGCCCTTTAAAAATCTAAACTTACTGCAGGCTGTCATTCCAGCGCGTCTGACATCTTCAAATCTCTTGCAGCAAGGAGGTGACATTAATCTGCCAGTCCTCCTTCACAAGTTGGTGACTTTTCCGAGGGCCCGAGGCAAACACATGTGCCCAGCCACTGAAGGATTTGCCAACGCTCCTGCAGTGCAGAGCCTCTACCCCAGCAGCTGTTGTTTAGTGATAGATCACTGAAGCAAAAAATTATGCTGGTATAAAAAATAGATCTTGAACCGCAGCTCTCATTCTTATGCCTTTGTTGTGCATTAGCGGCGAACCTCGGGGATTCATTGAGCTGTAATCACTCGTTACTGAGGGGCAGAGCGTCTTTGAGACACTGGTGATGGAGTCACCTTTGAAACAAGTGCAAATGAGTCCAAATCATTCAGCAATCCGTCCTCCCCGGGTTACATTTCAGAGCTGGCACATCCTTCAAGAGCCTGTTCAGAATGTGTAACACAAACAGAAATATAAAGGAAGACGTTTTAGTTTTTTATCCTATATTTCTGAGGCAGTTTAATTAGTTTACCGTCTGGATTTGTAGTCCTTTGTTGGAGAGTGACAGATATACAAAGCAAGCACCAGGAGGCAAACACTGCTCCTGTTTACACTGAGGGTGAAAAGACCTGGGAGGTGTCTGATCAAAACTCAGTGGAGTCAAGAACAGTGGTCAGTGGTTTGGGATTAACAGCACAAGTATTGCCAGAGAACACTCAGAGCTGCTTGGAGTGGGTTTTTTACTTCAACTGCCTTTTCATGTTTCTTCATTGCGAAAATCAAGGGGAAAAATGTAAGTTTTTCCTGACTTGACATGGAATTTAGTTTGCAGTTCAGAGATGAAGATGAGAAAGCTCGTAAGACAGCTGGGAGAGCACTTGGGGCACTACCTGTCCCAAATATCTGATCAGAGGGGGGAATTGAACGCTTAGGTTTTGAAGTTTTCATACTGAATAAAAACATTTCCACTTATGTATAAAAAATTACCCCCATCCCCAAAAAGTTGTTGGTTTTGGTTTTAGGTTTTTATTCTGTTTTGTTTTCAGAAAACTATTGAATTATTCAGATATTGTTTATGGTTTGGGAATGAGAGCTAATATATGGATCCTTGCAATTACTAGTCTGATATTATAGCTACTGATTTAAAAAAAAACCAAAAACAAAACTAAAACCAGGATAAACTGCAGATTAAAAACAGATTGAAGGAGAACTTCTGTATCCAAGTAAAAATTTTCAATTTTAACCCCTCCATAGCCCATTTTTTTCCCTTTTGGTCATCGATTCTCAGCTTTCTCTCCAGTCCAAAGCATTGTCAAATGCCTGTGGAAAGGAAGATCTCATGTCTGAATGAAGCTGAGGGCTGAGCAGAATCACAGCTTTTCTCCTCTAATTTTATTTGGAGGGCTTAATCCTGTGTCACTTTGTGAGCAGTTTTCTACATAATGTTTGTGAGTGAACATATTTTTCTTTCAAAATAAGAGAGTGAAAAAGAAAAGATAAAGATGCTTTCATTTAGCAGTTGAATAATTAAAACAGACCCAGGAAACTTTTTACTTCTTTGTTTCCACCTGAAGTAAATGGTGTCCCGTTCCCACAAAGCAGGTTCCAGTGGTTATTCCAAGGCAGGAATTCTCAATTCCTCCACCTTGGATGGAAGGGAGATGACTGCTTCAGTCCCATAGGAGTTTCTGGTTCCATTTTTACTACTGGGATCGTTTTTCCCAGTAAGAGTTTCAAATGAAATACAGTCAGTAGTAAGTGGGAAAGCATCTTCTATATTCTCACTTAACGTTTAACTTAACTAAACTGAGCTTAACAATTATAACTCTGTCACTCTCTCAAATATATATATATAATTGTTATATATATAGTATCTTCCTCAAGCTTAAATATATCAGCATTTTGCATAATTATCATAATAGACAACTCCCGTTTAGTCTATCATTTAACACAAAATAACCTAGCAAAATCTGTGAGCACCGAGTTATATTTACTGTCAGTAATTCCCACAGAGCTGCTGCAGTTGAAAAACCAGAGCTGCTTGGTTATGCCTAAATACCAAAGTCCAAGCCAAGTTTTTCTGTGACTTTAAGGATCAGTGAAAGGCAGGTGCATGTCCTACACCATAGAAGTGCTTATCCAGTGTCATTCCAAGCACTGATGGAGACGTTCTACTTGTGTGAATGTATGGATACCGAAAAAGCATCAGCAAAGAGATTTTCCAGCTTTCTGCAGTATTCTGTGAAAGCCCTGTCTTTCCCACGCAATCTCTTAAAAACATGCTACAGTTCTGTAATCTATTTTGCACCTGCAAATTGTTTGTAGTATTGTTATAGTTCTGACCAGGTAAATATTTAGAAATAGCCTGGCCAATCGCCTCAAGGGGTGGATGGCCAAAGGACCAATTACCTTATGCCATTTAATACATTCTCTGCGAACCAAACATATAAAAGACTTTTTGATATATTAGTAATGTCTTCCATTTATCCTTGAGCTGGACTCTGTGTCTTTATTACATCCATCCTCAGTGCAACAGAGATATGAATGAGCTGGGGGATTAGCTAGGGTAGAGTTACCTTTCTTCCCAGTGGCTGGGATGGGCTGTGGTTTGGATTTTCCTGAACGTAGGGATGATAACTCAGAGATGTTTTTGTTATTGCTGAGCAGGGCTTGGACAAAGCCCAGGCCTTTCCTGCTTCTCAGCCCTCCCCAGCAGCGAGGAGCCTGGGGGTCACATGGGAGGGGCCACAGCCTGGACAGCTGACCCCAAGTGACCCAAGGGATGTTCCACACCACGTAATGTCAGGCTCAAAGTTTAAAACTGGGGAAAGAAGGAGGAAGGGGGGAACGTTTGGAGTGATGGCATTTGTCTTTCTAAGTCCCGGTTCTGACTGATGGAGTCCTGCTCTCCTGGAGAGGGGGAACATCTGCCTGCCCATGGCAAGAGTGGAATGAATTCCTTCTTTTGCTTCGAGTGGGAGAATTTTGCTTTACCAATTAAACTCTCTCTATCTCAACTCACAAGTTTTAGAATCATGGAATCATGGAATCATGGAATGGCTTTGAAAGGGATGTTAAAGCTCATCCAGAGCCACCCCTTGCCGCGGGCAGGGACACCTCCCACTGTCCCAGGCTGCTCCAAGCCCCAGTGTCCAACCTTGTCTCTCCCAATGCTGGTGTGGGGCAGTGAGCTCTGTGGGGCTTGGTTCCCATCTGGGGTGAAACCATGACACCAAGGCATGAGCTTTTAACCCATTTTTCTCTTTCTACACATCTCTTAAATTCAGTCCTGGGCAGTTTATATCAGTTGGTTATTGTGAAAACTGCAAACTTACCAAGGCAATAGTTTAATTTTTTTTTTTTTTTTCCCCCTTTTGGATGTAGTGTAACAGATTTTTTATGTGTTGCTAGCGCTTTTAACTTAAGGGTTTAGCCCTGCATTTATGAAGCTGCTTCCTTTTTAAACATGCCTGATAATGAACCAGATAAGGTAGGAAACAACAAATAATTTGAACATGTAGTGGAATCAAGCTTTGCTATTTGTCTGTATGATTCCTTCCAGAAAGAAACACACTTTTCGTCTCTTAAAAATATCATTACAGAGACAGAAAATTTAATTCTACCAAGAACATGAAAAGAGACTACCATCAATGCTTTATATGAAACTTACTATTATTCATCATGTAGTACTGAAAAGATTGCCAATAATCAAATTACAGACAAATACACACCAGTAACTGTTAGTGTATGAATACAGGTAATCTTCTAGCTCCTGGTTTTTACTTAGTCCCTGGGCTAAACTAAATAATCTCTGACAGAATTCTAACTTCTGTGGTATAGCAGCATGATCTTTCAGCTGACTCTCAGTTTGCCAAAGTGAGAAATATAGTTTTACTTGGAAGCACTGAGCCTTGGAAAAAGGTGTGACCTGGCTCCTTCCTCCAACTTCTCTCTTGTATCACGGGATATAAAACATTGTCCTAAAAATTCTCCTTCTAAACCTAGAAAAGTGGGGAAAAATCTCAAATGCATTCCAGGTATTTCCCATCTTCTGCTTAAAACCAGTGAAAGGAGAGAACACAAGGCATTTGTGTACTTCAGTGTTTCACCTTGTTGGTCTGAAACCCCAAGAATAACACATCTCTCAGTGTATTGAGTGTATTTTTCCTGTGCTTGAGCAAACCTTCAGCAGCTGCCTCAGCTGCCTGTTGGGGAGTGCATGTACCATTTACTCTTTGAAGCTTTCCTACTTCAGAAGGAATTGGATACACATCCTGCTGTTTGGGGGAGCAGGGTGGAGGTAAGGAGGCTTGGCCTGTGAAATATTTGTTAGTTTGGGGTCTGCTGTAATTGTTACCCAGGCCTGCTTTCATTTGGGGCAGTCAAAAATCTTAACAACTGTTGTCAGGAGAGGTTGAATGAATCTGCAGGAGCACCTACACAAGTTAAAAATGTTATAGATTTTGTGAGTGGGGAGGATCTGTGGCCACAGCTCTGTGTGGGAACAACAAATAGAGAGTTCTGGTGTCAGGGTGGTTCAGTGGTCACACAAAAGTCAAATAATGGGGGGGAATTGCTCCATCCCAATCCTGGAGTGCACAGATCAGTGATTTCCAGGAACACTGGTAGAGTAAAAGCAGCTTTTATACCAGACATGCAAACCCTTCAAACATGGGAAACAGTACTTTTTATATAGTGTTATATATTATATATATAAAACATTAAAACATCGCATTTCAATGAACATTTATAATTAATAGTCAACACACGTTTTCTCAGGTGTGTAGTTCATAATACTCAGCAACATTTTCAAGTGTGCAGAATTTATGGAAATTTTATTTCCTGAGAGTATCAACTGCTATATATTTTTTGTTGTTGAAATATAGAGAAAAATTGTGACTACAATTCCTTGTTTTGCATAGTTATTTCTTTTATTAGTCCAAGTGAGAAAATTCATCCACGTTCCATTAATCTTATTTGATTTTTTTTTTTACTCTTTGCATTAATGCTCAATTATAATAACATTTTGTGTTTCATCTGACTCTTTGCTATCAGTACAGAATCAAAAAAACACTATTAATAGTGGGTTCAATCAATTTCTGAGTGCATACATTTCCTCTAGGTACTGATCTAATTGCAATCATAGGAGACATTAAAGAAACATACTCTAAAAATGGGAAAATTGTCTCAGTACGAGTGCTGTATACAATGAGTAAACGTGTCTGATTCTTCTAAGTGCTTTTGGAGTGAAACTTTATTAATTCACATAAATAATCAAATACATATTTCAAGCTGCCTCCCAAAAAATGCGATTTACCCACTTGACCTAAAAGACAGAAAACACTTGAGCAACCATTTCTGTGTTACAGAGAGTGTGGCTCAGTTCCACCCCAGCTCTGCCTCTAATACAATTAAAAGTGGATTTTATGTGTCAGGGCCTCGAGTGCACAACAGTGACCCTGAGCAGCCTCACTGGGGCTCACGCCCACGTGGTCCCTGTGGGTTTTGGGTAACAAATAAGCTCAGCCCTGGATCTTTAGTCCTCATTTGAGGCACGTCACAGATGTCCTTGTCCTATCTCTGGTGGTGTCTTCTGGGGGGACCTCATACGTGGGACATCAGTGACTCCTCCCATGTATTGTGAGGGCTTTGGGTCACTATGCCATGATCAATATGATCAGCATGAGCCAGTTTATTATTTAAGTACAGTGCTTACATAGCTTCTTTGTTACATCACAAGTCTCATATTCTAATATAATTGGTTAGTAGGTAATATCACGTGCATAAAAATTAAATTGATTGGTTCACGTTTTCTGATCATGATGCAGCTTACAGTAAAGCTAATTGATAATTGTCCATTGTTAGTTTTGTATAAAGCAGCTTGTAGTCAGCATCTTGTAGTCAGCAAGTCCTGTGCTGTGCTTCCGTGAGTTGTTACATTCTTCAGCTTCTTCATTCACTTTCTTATCTTGAAGGCCGTGCTGTCTGTGAGTTCTTTGTGCCTTTTGCAAACTCAAATGCCGGGTTGCTCACATGTCCATTTTCTGTGAGAAAATCCTCAATAATGAGAAAATTCTCAGCACACATGCACATTAATACCTGGAGCTGTCTTAGGCCACACCTGCCCAGGTGGGCTCTGTGTCACAGCCCTGTGTCACAGCCCTGCTGTCAGCTGTCTCAGAGCCCAACCCCTCATGCTTCTGTCTGGACTTTCTCTTTGGGCCCTGGACCCATTTCCCCACTTGTCTTATTTGGGATCTGGTTACCAGCACCAGCCCCTGTCCCCTGTGCTCAGATCCTGCACACTGGGGCTGAGGAGGCTCCCTGGCTCCCTCCCCATCCCTTAGGGAGCAGCTGGCCCTGGCAGCTTCCTGACATGGAAAATACTGTGTCCATCTTAGCTGGTGTGGTGTTTGTCCTCGCAAAACTATTGCATGTCCCCAAAAGCAATCTCAGCTGGGCAATAACAGAAACAAAAAGCAAATAGGGAGCACCCAAATTACAGCTCCCATGAGTGAAATGCCAGTGAATACTATTTAATGGCCAGCTAAAACAAAGAGATTTGAACTTCTGAGCTGGAAACTCTGCATTTTGCCCTGTCACACAAGAGCTCTGCATTTCAGTTTCAGTAAACCCTGCAATACATCATTTTCTGCTGAAAAGAAGCACAATATGAAATTGTTTGGGATATCTTTTCCTATCAGCCTTGATCTCTGAATGATGAACTATATTCCAACCAAACAACTTGGTACTGAAGAGGTCTAATTTTTTGCAAGTTGAAATCACTATCTGATTCATATGCCCAGTGCTAATTAAATTTGGGAACATGATAACCTTTCCTCACCACATGTCTGCTCTCTGAGTGATACAGGGCTGGGAGAAATATTCCAGTAAAAATCAGAACAGCATTTTTTTGCTAGAGAATAAGTAATATTTAGATGCAATAGTATTCTTCAGCTCTGGCACCATTTTCTAGATCACAGTGTTTATGTGTACAGTCTTTAGCGAGTTACGTTATATAGGATTGCTCAAGTGCTGAAACAAAATATTCCATGCAAAATAAACAAATGTAGGGAGAGGAAATTGGCATTCTATCTTCACAGATTTTAGTGATCCAATTAAAAAGATCCAACTGCATTTCGAGACAAATATAAAAAGAAATTACCCTAATGCTTACTTTTAAACTGATAGAAAAGGGCTTTGGTGTTTGACGGGATCTGATGAATGCAGCTAAAGTGGAAAGAGCAAATTTTCATAGAAGATTTTTCTTCCCATGAGCTGTTTTCTGTGGTTTTAACCTCAATCAAAGTACCCTGATGTTCACTTTCAAGGTCTGTGTAGTGCCTGTTGAATGTATTATTCTCCCAAATGATACCTGGGTTTGTACTGAAGTTATCAAACATATTATTAGACATTTAGGCATGTATCTCTAGTTTTGCTCTTTTAAGCTTGCTCAGGGCAAAATATTTTTCCAAGACAGGAGTGAATTGTAGCTTCCAGTCTGGGATGAGATCCCTGTGTAGCACACAGAGGTGTTCATGTGTTCTGCAAAACAAATGCTGAGGAGGCAAAGTGTCAGTGTTGGCTAAAGCCACAGTCCACCCAAAAAGAGTCCAGAAGGGAAAAAGGTCCATATTCACAGAATCACAGAATTGTT
>VWZT01001715.1:1341-16885 GCA_013397055.1 Pachycephala philippinensis
AAAAAAAAAAAAAGGAAAATATTTACTGAGGGAAGAACTAAAGCATTTACCAGCCCGAAAACACAAATAATTCTCCTTTGTCAGCTGTGTTTTGCTGTTTGTAAAAGTCAATTACATCCTTTTCCTGGTGCTTTGTCTTCTGAGCTGTTAATGCCCTGTTCAGTGCACATCCCTGAGAGAAACCCAAGCCCAAAATCTGTAGGGAATTTATCCAAAATAGGATCATCCTGCAAAGGTGAATTCTGCAGGGAAATGGGAGCAAGGCTCAGTGTCAGGGCAAGGGGCTGGCAGTGGGAACAGCTCCATTCACAAAGAGCAGCTTCCAACTGAAAAAAAGAACTAAAAGCAAAAGGAATTAAAGGTCCTGGCAGCCAGGGACAGTCAGAGGGGATGATAAGGGAAGGTTTTTAGTAGCCAGGGCAGTGGGAAAGATCTCCTGGTGCGAGTGGGAGTCGAGTCTGCTTTGCTGCAGAGGCACAACCAACGTGATTCTAGTGCCTTCCTCAAGGCTGGGAGGTGGGGACAGCCCAAAAGTGTGTCCTGCAGAGCATCTGAGGAATGACAGTCATTACAGTGGTCCTGGATTATTTGCCAGGTAGAAATTAATTAATTTCAGGGGTTATTTTTTTGTTTTGGGTTTTTTTTTTTAATGCATAGTGTCATTTTTGCCAAATGACATTAGAAATACTAATGCATAAAGAAAAGATTTCTCAGTGTAGCTGGATTTAGCACTGTTTTTTAATCCTCCTGCTGGCCTGATAAACACAAGGGGTGGAAAAAAGGCTATTTCTGCTATTTATTCATCTTCTCAGAAAGCCTTTTCCACATCCTGGCTGTATGGTAAAGCTATTAGTGCTACCAGGCTGTACCTTCTGTGTTTACAATTGGGTATATTGCATGTCTTATGCAATTTGCAAATTGATTTTTTTTTCCTCTTCACTTTATTTTATTTATCCCATTTTATTTTTATTTATCTGCTGACCTTCAAGCTTGCTTCTCATTTAGGTGCACCTCTGAGGTATTATTTGTGGGTGGTTTTGGGGAGGTTTTTTGCAAGAGTTTATCTTGTTTATACCCTGCCTAACTCTGCTGTCCAGCCTACATTTCTCTATGCCTAAAAGTTGTTGCCACATCACCTCCAACAGAGTTGTTGTCTGCACCTCCAACAGAAGGGTTTCATAATTGCTGGATGTGAGAAACCAGCGAAATCTTTTCGATGGCTGAAAATATTGCTGCCTTTTCACCTATTTTTTCCCTTTTTCCTGCAGATATGGCAATCCTGGGGATGGACATCGAGGTGCAAACTGTAGAGGACAATGTCATCAGCCTGGAGATGCTGTTTAAAACGTGGCTCCATGACCAAGGCACAGAGAGGGAACAGCTCCATCTCCTCCTTCCCTCAGGAGGCTTTGGCCACGCTGCTGCACCCAAGAACACCTTAAGTATTTCATTTTCTCTCCCCTCTGCTCCCCTTCAGGGAGCTCCTGAATCCCTCAGCCTTAAAAGTTACCCAGGATTGTCCTATGGGGATCTTCCCTCCCATTTAGACACCTGAGTGGGGTCTGTAGATAACTTGGGAAGTCATCAGGCTTAGAAAGCTGCTGCTTTGCTGCTGAGGCTGCAATCATTTCCATTCTGCAGCAAAAACGTGCCTGGAGGGGCATGTGAATTTATAGCCAGGTGGTCAAGGTAAAAAGGAGCCTTTTAGATCTTGAATAGGCCTAAAAATTGTGTTCAAAACCGAGTCTGTGCCAGAGCTGCACTTAAATAGAGACTGTCTTGCAGAGGGACTTGGGGACAGGTTGATGCCTTGTGTCCCTCCCTCAATAACTGCTAGAAAACATTAATTTTTAAGTGCTTTGAGCATGTCATGTGCTAAACATTGCCAATCCCAGCGACCTAAACCATTCTCCTTCTCCCAGTGTGCCTGAAGTGCGATGTGCAGGAGAGGCTGCTGGACCCAGCCCTGCTTTCAGGGCCAGCTGATGGCACTGGGAGAGCAGCAGATGCCACTTCTCCCTGGCACGTGGCAGCCTGGCCATCCACGGCTCTGCACAAACTCCGGGTGCTAAAGTGAGTGCTGCTCCTTGCCTTCCACTGGGTAACTGGGAGAGGGTGTAAGAAAAGCTTCACCTTCCTGTGCAACATCATCCTGGGGCCTGGTGAGCCAAATTCTGGTGTGAAAAACCCCCAGTTCTGTAATTCTTCCCTTCATGGAACAGCACGGCCCACGGTCACACCTGGTGTCACCACAGCACTCAATGAGTGTGACACCACAGGTGTCATTCATGACAGTTCTTTCCCCACACTGAAATGTTATATTGCAGTAATTCTCTCTCATTGAGAGGCCACAGCAATTAATTGGATGTCAGAGCCTGAGCTAATTAGTTGGGAGTAGTAGTAAAAAAGCAAGCAAAGCCTCACAGTGCTGTGATTTCATCTAAGAATTCGTTTTCATGGCACAGGGCAGAGCACAGAGATGCTCTCCAGTGTCTTTTCTGAGATTTATTTATTTCTAGGAAAAACCAGTGTAATTTCTGAGCTATGCAGTTGTTCTTACAATCCTGAGCACTAACACGAGCTGTGTCCCTGCAGGGCTCTGAAGTCTGAAGGGGTCTGTGAGTCTGTCCTCTATGGGCTGCCCTTCATCATCAAGCCCACGAGCTGCTGGCAGCTGGACTGGGATGAACTGGAGACAAACCAGCACAGCTTCCACGCTCTGTGTCACAGTCTCCTGGTGAGTGTGTGAAAATTGCAGTGTGGTGGGGAGGAACTTCCAGGGAAAGGAGCAGTGAGTGCACACCTTGTAACACCCCTCTGGCCTGCACCAGGAAATATTTTAAAAGCTGCAGCTTCATCTCGTGGGCCAGAGTTGGGCTTGTAAATCCTTCCATCTGCTGGAGAGATGCTACAGCTCATCAGACCTTAGAGAAAACCCTCAAACCTACCAGAAATGCAGCATTTGGGGGTGTGAAGTGCAAATGTCAGGGTTGGAGCTAGACTTGCCACTTTAATTGCAAAAATAATTAACCAAGGCTTGGAGTGTGGAGAACTGGCTGTTACTGACGAGCTGTAAAGCAAAATTGGGTGTTTTTCTTAAGAATTGACTTGCTAAAAGAACAAAACAAGTGCCATACTGCCCTCAGCCCTGCTGCAGAGTAGTTTCCCTTCCCTGATGTGTGGGCGTGCCTGCCCTGAGCCCCCGCAGCTCCCGTGGTGGCAGAGCTGAAGGAAGTGGCTGGTGCCTGTTGTTCACACCTGAATTTTGCCCTTTAGAAAAGGAAGTGGATGCTCTTGGCCAGGCGTGAGCCCCAGAACACTGGACCAAACTGGAACGTGGTGGTGCACCCCTATTATGTCATTGTCCCCTCCGACTCTGCCACTCTCCTGGTGAAAGCAGTGGCCATCAGAGAGCTCCTGCTGCCATCGGCCTTCCCAGCCCTCCTGGCTGAGCACCCCGAGCGAGTCCGGGGCCCCATCGAGGTGAGTCACTCATTATCAGCTCTCATTATCACCTCAGCAGAGAAGGAAATGGCTGTGACAACAGTCTAGTGACAGCTGGAGTGTGATGGAGCACTCCAAAACTCCTTCCCAGCAGCCAGCTTTCTTCATGGACAGCAAATCCATGTCCTTTGGAGCAATTTGCATGTCTGTTGGGGGGAAGAGGCCTTGTGAAGCAGAGAGTTGAGGGTGACAGTGCCCAGAAAGGGTGCTCCAGCCTGTTGGCTGATTCTGGGCATGGAAAAAGGGTAGGACTGCATCATGCAAGGGAATGTTTAAATCTATTAAGATCTGTTTGCAGATGCCTCTTGCCCTATACACAGCTAAAAGTGCTCCTTGTGGGTCGCAGCACAGCCAAAAATCCCTTTACCCTTCACTGTAGGGTGGCTTGGAGTGTCTACAACACTATCCCTGAAAAGGAAACCCAAAAAACCACCAACATGCAAACCCCACAGCCTCCACCTATCACAACCCGTAGCAAACTCAAGTCCTTTCTTCCGAGCAGAGTGCCCTGAACAACTTGGAAGTGGAAGTTGCTTACAACCCCTTGCACCTGAAGAGCAACCTCTACAAATACCTGAAGAGTTCCTTGTACAAACCTCCACAGCGGCAGCAGCCCCAGCCCCGGGAGCAGCGCCCGGAGCGGCACCAGCCCAGGCAGGTGAGTCCCTGTGTGTGAGCAGCCTGGATGGGGTCTGATGTCCCCTCCTGGTCCAATTCCTGCAGGATGTCCCCTCCTGGTCACATTCCTTCAGGAGGGCTGCGAGCAGCTCTCTGTCCCCAGCAGGGCTGGGTGTAGCACCAGCAAGGCAAGGCACAGCCAGCACCTCCTCCCACAAGGATTTGTGTTTTGTCCCTGTCTTGCAGCCTCAGAGCAGAGCCAAAGCTGCCGTGGCTCCCCTGCTGATGGCTCCCTCTCCTCTCCAAACATTCAGACCACCAGCAGCGGCCAGGAGAGGCTCCTGTGAGGGCTCCCTGCTCCCCAAGGAGTACGAGGAGTTCCTGCAGTGAGCACCAGGAGCTGCCCCTGGGCAGCCACAGGTTCTGGCTCAGCAGCTGGCCGGATGTGGTCAGGCAAGACAGCGAGCTTGGCCTCGGTCAGACAGGCACTTCCCATCGTTTGTTCCTCCTTGTTGTTGTTTCACGGTTGTGTTCGTCACCGAGCCAGTTCTGCAGGAAGTTTGCTGCTCGGGGACCCTCTGTCCAGGGATCCAGCTGTCCCCTGCAGCAGCAGCAGCACCACGTATTTCCTGTTCTTGCCAGCACACGTCACCAGCCTGCCTCAAATTTGGGTTTCTGAGACTGGGCTAGCACAGGCCACAGATCACAGATCGCTGTCAGCGGGAGCAGAAGAGCTGCAGGCAGGGCAGGAGGAAATCAGACAAACAAGGCAGGCAGTCCTGCTGAGCTGCCCTCATCCCACAGCAGCAGGTTCAGTGGGGTGTTTGAATAGGCATGAAACAGGGCTCTTGAATTTAATCTTAAAGCCTGGAGTTCTGCTCTCCCAGGTGATTTGGTTGCTTCCAAGATTGGCCTCGCTGTCCAACGCCCCAGCTCGTGAAGGGGGTTGTAGCAAGTGCCAAGCCAGGGCAATTCCAGAGGATCCCTGCCCAGATGCCAGCCTGTTTTTCAGTGCAGGTGTAGGGCAGCTGCCCCTGGCACGGCAGGAGCAGAGGGCAGCTCAGCCAAGCCAAGGTGGGGTGGTCTCACCAAGCCCCTGATGCAGAGCACCAGCACAGTTTGTGTTCTACTTACTTGGTTCTGAAAGCTGTTTCAAAATAAAGTTACCCTCCAGCAAGTTCATTTTCTGCCTGTGGTTTCTGACATTTCCAGCATTGCTATCCCAACACTGATCTGTGCTTCCTGGGAAACAGCTGCAGCTGAGAAGGGCACGAAGCAAGCACCACAATCCCATTGGAGCCATCTCTTCTCCCTGGGATCTGAGCTCTGAGAGGCCCTGCTATCCAACCAAAGGCCTGGGCTGGCTCTTCCCGTGCCCTGGCATCTCATCAGGCAGCTGCTCACAGCAAGACATTGAGGACAGGGATCTTGGAAGGCAGAGCAGACACCCAGGCAGGCACAGGGATTGTTGGATGCAGGAAGGAGCCAAGGGCAGGAATGAACACACAAATGGCCCAGCCTGGGGTCTGCAAACCAGTCAACAGCATAAAAATGATAAAATCAGGTTCGGGGAGGGCACAGCAGGGGGGCAACAAAGTTTTTGGAACCACCTCAGCCTCCCTCAGATTTCCCAAAACCCATTAGACTTTTCCCCTTCTCCTGCAGCAAAACCCCGTGGAGAAGAGGACCCAGCAGAGGGGAACAGCCACAAGTTGGTCCTGGCCACAGCTGAGCTGTATTTTTACAGGACTGAGGCTTCCCCCTGCAACTTGGGCATCAGAAAAATGCTCAGAGCTCATCACCTGATCACCATCTCACCAGCCTGGGGACCTGAACCTGAACTTTCCCCAACGGTTTGTGGCTGAGCTGGGGCTGCAGAAGTGGTGCTCAGCCCTCTGCACAGGTACAGCACAGTGCTGCCTGTCACCTGCCTGTCGGTATCAACAGGCTGCTAAACCTGCAGAAGTCACCAGCAACCCCATCCAGGTGTGGGGGCAGCTAATGCCAGGGTGCCTGGTCTGGTCCCACACAAAAAGGACACGGAATCTCTCAAAACCACTACCAGCACCAAAAGCACAATCTGTTTTTCTCCTGGGAAGGTTTCTGCCCAAGGCTGGCCATACACCACTCACCCAAACCACACAGCAGGGATCACAGATTTTGCCATTGAAGTCGGTGGGACCCAGGCTGGGCCATTCCAGGCCTTTCAAAGCAGCTGGGATCAGGGGGGGAGCAGCAGTGGGATCAAGCTGGAGAAGGAGAGATCCTGTGACTCATCAACAGCCGCTGTGCTACAGCACAGCAGCAGAGCTGGCGCCTGTCCCTGCCCAGCCTTATGCCTGGAGGCCATCACATATCTGAGCCTGACTCTCATTTCCCTTAATCCCCTGGCATCAGGGCATCCAGCCACAGCTCAACCTGGCAGGCACTTTTCTTTGAGGCTCCCTCTTAGCTCAGTAGCTCTGGCACAGACACAAACGTGCACCTGCAACTCCCCATCCATGCCACAGGCAAACGCGTCGTTCTGAGACATGCAGACTTTAATATTAAAATAACTTTGTATAAAAATACTTTCGGAGACTGATGGCAAGCAGCCTTCCACGCACCACAAAGGCACCAGAGCCCTGCAGCCTGGTCAGACAGGAAGCCAGAGCAGAGCCAGAGCAGCAGGTACAGGAAAATACCAGCCCTCCTGCAGATCAGGAGGTTTCTCCAGAGCTGGAGAAACACACTGGGACTTGCACCAGCCACAGCTCACTTGCTGTTGCTGTTTCCCTCCAGGTAAACACAGCCCCTCAGCACTGGTGAGCAAAAGGGGCTCTACCTGAGCCCAAACAGCCCCAAGCCACCCCCGGGGAGGAGGAGCCCAGCTGGCACTGGGATGCCCAGTCCCTCCTGGGATACAGACACACAGCAGCAGCACCTTATATCTCCCCTAAGTCCTCATAGAGAGGCAACAAGCTGTACTCATCCACACACTGCTCCTTCTTCTGCAGCTGCTGGGGCTTCACCACCTGGCTGTACAGCACCTCCACGTTGTTGTTGTTGCTGCTGTTGAGGCTGGGTTTGGCCAGCACCTTCTCAGGGGCAGCGCTGCCCCGCCGCCTGCCAGGCTCCTCCACCCTCTCTGCCCCTTTGGGGATAAAGGCTCCCTGGGGTTTGGGGGCTGGCACCGGCTTGGGGTTCTTGGCCTTGGCCGGGAAGGCGGGTACCGAGTAATCGTCAGTGCTGGGGTTGTAGGGGTACTCGTAGCCGCCCTTGCCGTCATGGCCCTGGGTGCGCCAGGCCTCGCTCGTGGGCCGCGCCTCGTCGTAGATGTAGGTGAAGGGGTGCGGCGGGCGGGGAGCGCGGCCCTCGGGCTCGTCGTAGATGTGCTCCTTGCGCCCAGGGGGAGCCTGGCCGCGGCCCTCGGCCCGGCCCTGCCCCTCGGCCCGGCCCTGCCCCTCGGCCCGGCCCTGCCCCTCGGCCCGGACCTGCTCGTACGGGCCTGAGAATGGCAGCCCCGGCAGCCGCGGCTTCGCCTCCTCCACAGCCCCGCCGGGCACCTTGGCCCCGCTCAGGGCCTTGCTGTCCACAGGGTCCGAGTACAGCGGGTCCGGCCACGGCCGCAGGCCCTTCACCGAGTCCAGGGGCTCCGAGTACACGCTGGACAGGTCCTCGGCCGGCGGCACGGCACGGAGCACCTTGGGCAGAGGGGAGCGCGGCGGGGTGCTGGACACCGTGGGCTTGGCCGGTGGCACGGGCAGCTCTGGCAGAGTCCGGCTCTTCAGCAGAGACATGGCGTCTCTCTCCTCTGCTGCTGCACCGGCCCTGGGTGCCAGCCCCGCTTTGGGTGCCGGGATGTCATCCCCCTCAGCGGGCAGCTCCAGGCTCAGGCTGTCAGCCAGGGCCTGGCGGATCTGCACCACCCCAGGGCTGTCGGCTTCCAGCGAGTCGCAGCTCTGCCGGTTCTCCTCCACCTGCGCCTTCTGCTCCTGGATGGAGGCTTCCACCAGGCGGAAGATCTCGTTGCCCTGCTTGGTCTCGAAGGTGAAGTTTCCAGGTCCTGAGTCACAGCGCCTGCCAGCCTCGAAGGAGAACATCACCTGAAGGGGAAGCAGAAGGGTCACATCCTGCTCAGCACCCGCTGACCCAGCACGTCGTGCAGGCTGTGCTTCCCACCAAAGGGCGTGTGGCTGCAGCACGGATCCTGCACATCCTGCAGGAGACACTGCCCTGAAATCCTGCTCCTTCCACTCCCACAGCAAGGGCCACCCTGTGCCCAGCAGCTGGGCAGGGAAAGGCCACACTGCCCAGCAGCCCAGAACAAGCTGTGGAACTGGAACACACCCAAGAGGACATTGCTGCTGGAGCTCTACTGCCTTATGTGAGCAATTCCAGCAGTTTCAACCACTGGCACCAGATAATCTAGGAAATAACACTGAGGAGGGAGTAGGGTGAGAAGGTGAGTGACAGTTCAGCAGGGGAAACTACCACAGGCATCTTAGGTAAGAAGGAGGCAATCTGGAAGCAAGAGATACAAGAGGAAGAACACAGCTTTCCACAGGATAAAGCCCAGCAGCAGCAGCAGCAGCTTGGTTACCAAGAGTAAGCAAAGCATTATTCTGTTCATGGTATAAGGTCCTCTAATGAGAAGTCTTGCACCAGGGCTGTGCTTCCTCTGGCCTGAACACACTCTGGAGAGCAGGCTCCCACCAGCTGACGCCCACACCCTTCCTGAGCCTTATTCCCTTAACCAGGGGGGATTTTCTGCCTCTCTCACAGGCAGCAGCAGCCCCTGCGGTTGCTAAAAAGGTCTCTGGGGACAAACTTCTTTTTGTGGGTCAGTGCTGCCAAACAGAGGCACAGTCAGCCTCTCTCTGCTCAGGTCACTGTGGGTGCAGCTCCCCACACCCCGCAACTCTCCTCTCCTCCTCTCCTCCTGCCCCCAGCACAGATTCTGCACATGAGCTGGACATCCCCACAAGGGCAGCTCAGTTTCCACCTCTGTTTTGGGAATGTGCCACAGAAAGCACCATCAGCAGAGTGCGGCCGACACGGTCACTGCTATAAACAGCCTCAGGGACACCACTAAACAGCCCCAGGGCCACCACTTCCTCCCTGTCCAGCGGGGCCCAGACCTCTTGCACTCAAGGTAGCAGCAAGGCAGATTGGGGACTCACTGCAGGAGGACTCTGGAGAGGGACTCTGGAGAGGTCAGTGAGAATAGGAGCAGTTCACCCCACAAAGTGAACAAATCCAGAACAACTGGTGTCTCAAAGCCCCTCTGCTCTGCCCACCATCCTTAGGAGGGAGGGATTGAACCCAAGGCAGAGCCAGGACTGCCAGGAGCCAAGATCCCTGGAGGATCTTGTGTGCAGCACTGAGAAATGTCCCTGCTCATGGCACAGGCTGGGAAGCACTGGGATGGAGAAAGGGAGCGGCAGAAACTGCAACGGCCTCAGCGAAAGTGGCACAACCACAGAGGGGATGAGTGTCCTGCAGCCCACGCTCCAGCACGGCGACACAGGCGGGAACTGAGGACAGTCAGGGTGACAGACATCCCTGGCTATGGTCACAAGGGGCTGCAGCAGTCCTGGCATTTGGCAGAGCTGGCTGCAGGACATCAGCTCAGCCTTCCACAAGGGAACAGCTACAGGGGAGCACCTGCAGCACACTGGGGCCCCCCATTGCCCACCTTGTCCCGGCCATATCTCCGGAGCAGCCGGTAGGGCCAGACATAGAGGATCCTGTCTGTCCGTGGGTCCTTCAGCACGAGGCTGTCCCGCTCGGCCTTGAGCACGTAGGTGCCACGCAGCTCGCAGCGCTCGGCGGCCTCGGTCCGCTGCACCGTCACCCAGAAGGCGTTCACTGCGGGGACAGGGCTGCTCAGGGCAGGGCAGGGGCACACGGGCAGTGCCCAGCGTGGCCCCACTGATGGGGCAGCAGCAGGACAATGCTCCACGGAAGGTGGCCCCAAGTCAGGGCGGCAACAGGTCCCACCTTCGTCTCTGGAGTAGTAGATGGAGTTCACGGCCATCTCCAGGGCCGGCGCCTCCCCGCTGCCCTCTCGGCCGTACTGTGACACCACGCCGTCGCTGGGGCCATTTCCCTGGCAAAGGAGAGCAGATCAGACCCAGAGTCCCCTTCCCACATCAGCCCCTGGGTCCTGCTGCCATCCCTGGCTCCACACAGCCTGGCTGTCCCACACCCTGCCCACCCCACAGCCAGTGACAGCCCCCCCTGAGCCTATGTGAACATGGATGAACAGGGCCAGGAAGCACAGGGGGGACTTCCCTGAGCTCCTGGCAGCACCTTGTCCCCAGCTGGGCTCTGCACTGACAGGGTGCAGGGCAGCACAACCCACAGAGCTGCCCCCAAAGCATGGCACAATCCAAAAACACCCTCCTGGCCGTACCAGCACAAGCACAGAGGGCTGATAGCCTGGTAACAAGGGGCTCTGTGTCCTGCCCTGCACAGGAGGAGGGGTGGCCTGCAGACGGGAAGCGAGAGCGCTTCTATTTTAGCACATTGCAGAACTGAAAGTGCAACACACACACACTGTCAGCGACCGTGTCCCAGCATGGTCCCAGAGGGCCTGGGGCAGGACACAAACCCTTGGTGCTTTCAGAGATCTTCCTCCAGAAAAGCCTCTCAGAAATTACAGGCTCACAGAGCCCTGTGCAGCTGGCACAGGGGAGGGTCAGTGAGTGGCCAGGAGCTGGAGTTGCTCCTTGGGGCTGCAGCAGCGGGTACAACTTGCAGGAGGCAAATGCCACAGTTTCAGTTTAAAACCCACACACATGAGCTTCTTATCAAGAAGCCCAAACAAGGCCCAAAAAAGGGTCCTAAAACCTCATGTCCTGACAGCTGATAGCAGCAGCTCTTCCTCAGCTAAAGCATCCAATGCAGCAGGGCTCCAGCCTGCGATTGGAAAGCCCAGGGTCACCTAATCTTCCAGAGCCTTCTAGGGCTCCATTTGACTGCACTTTCCTTCAACTTCAAAAGGAAAAGAATATTCTGTTCTGAACTCCAAATGATCTCTGGCCCCAGCTCCTAAGCTGCTGGACCCTGCTTACCCTCTGGGCAGCAACATGACACAAAATCACATTCTCCATGCAGATGATCAGCACTCCCAGCTGAGGATCTCCAGCTCTGTGCAGAGAGGCCACGTGCAGCTCTTGTGCCTCCTGCTCCAGGTCAGGCCTTTCTAGAACACATGCCAGCCTTGTAGCCCTTTGCTCACAACTTCCTAAACTGTCAGCTTGCTTCTGGACCTCGGGTACACAAATGATGGCTCCCGCGTGAGGGACGGCACGAGCACAACCCTGCTCCAAGCAGGTGCTCCCTGGCCTGGCCACGACCCTGCCCCACTCCAAAGGTGTGTTGTGCCCCCAACTCGGCCCCACAAGCCACTTCCAGGGCAAAGGCTGCAACCCCAAGGGCATCAAGAGACACAGAGTGATTTCTACCAGTGCTTCCCGGCCCCATCAGCCCTGGCATCTGCTGCACACACTTGGCCTGGCAGGAAACTGTAGGGAGATGCACGAGGGACAGAGGTAAATCACACTCAGCAAACACCCATCGTGGGGAGATCCCGGGATCACCAGCTGTGCAGCCAGTCCTCCTGCCAGGCAGCCCTGCCCAGCACTCCAAGCCTGGAACCGGCTGGAGCCCAACCCAGGGCTCTGCAAACACCTCCCAGGAGGGAGAGCCAGGACTGTGGGGCTGGGCAGGCACAGGCTGCTCTCCCAGAGGGCATGGAAAACCACACTCTCAGGGCACCCGCTGCCCAAACAGCCTTGGCTGGTCACGCTGGCCGACCACCAGCTCCAGGGGCTGCAGGGCTGTGCTAGAGGATCAGCACAGATGGGGTGTCCCCAGCAGCAGCCAGGAGTGAGCCCCAAAGCTGGGCAACGGGGTTCCAGGTCCTGGAAGCACACGGGTCCTGGAGCCAGGCACCACAACGCTGTCGAGGCTCTGCTTCCGCCACCGCTGCTGTGGCAGGAAAGGCAGCAGTCGTTGGGCCAAGAGGAAACGCTCCTCGGCCATCACCTGGCCTCCTGCCAGCTCTCTGCAGGGGCGAGCACGGGCTCCGCACCGGGCAAGAAGAGCCCGACTTCAAATTTGGAGCCACAACAAGGAATTATTGACAGCACGCCGAGGAGTCCCGCAACCCACAGCAGGAGCCAGCAAGAGGGAACCGGAGCGCCAGGGCCGAGTGCTCTAAACCTGGGACCACTGGCGCTGCCTCAGGGTGGGAAGGGGTCACCCACACACACACACACACTGATGTCCGTGTCCCGTCCCGTCCCGTCCCCTCCGCCGCCGGCTCCGTGCAGCCCCCCCCCGCGCCCACCCCGGGGCTCACCGGGAAGGCGATCTGGCACAGCTTCGCCACCCACTCCTCGCTCTGCTGCTTCTCGGCCGCGAAGAGGAAGCTGCGGTCGCGGGTCTCCAGACGGAAGGTGGCGGTGCCGGCGCGGGGGCCGCCCTCGCCCACCGGGGCCACGCTGGTGCAGTCGCTGAGCCGCACCACGGTGCGGGCGAGCCGCCGGGTGCCCGCCCGCCCGGCCGCCGACGGCTCCTTGCAGTCGAACACCTCGAGCCGGGCCACGCCGTGCTGGCTGGCCGGGTAGAGCGCGGACCAGCCGCGCTTCCAGCGCTGCGGAGAGCGGGGTCACACCGCGCCGGGGCCGCTCCCCACCCGGGCCGGCCGCTCACCGGGAGCGGCCCCCGGGGCGCCTCCGCCCCGGCACGCAGCCAGCCCGAGGGCAGGGAGGAAGGGAAGAAGGAAGGAGGGGAGGAAAGGAAGGGAGAGAGGGAAGGAGGAAGGGATCCCCCGGACCCACCTTGGTGCCGAACTTGTGGCTGTGCTGTACCAGGAGCGGCCCCTCCATGGCCGGCGGCTCCATCCCCGCGCGCCGCGCGCTTCCGCCCGCGCCACTGGGGCGGGGACGGGGCGGGCACCGGGCGGGGACGGGCACGCGCGTGTCGGGGGCGGGGCGTGCCCGCGGGTGTGCGCGTGCACGTGTGCGCGTGCGTGAGTGTGAACGTGTGTGTNTGTGAACGTGTGTGTGCGTGAGTGTGAACGTGTGTGTGTGTGAACATGTGTGTGTGAGTGTGAACATGTGTGCATGCATGAGTGTGAGCGTGTGTGTGCGTGAGCGTGAACGTGTGTGTGCACACCTGTGTGTGTGCATGTGTGTGAGTGTGAACATGTGTGCGTGAGTGTGAACGTGTGTGTGCACACCTGTGTGTGCGTGCATGTGCGTGAGTGTGAACAAGTGTGCATGCATGAGTGTGAACGTGTGTGTGCGTGAGTATGAACGTGTGTGTGTGAGTGTGAACATGTGTGCATGCATGAGTGTGAACGTGTGTGTGCACACCTGTGTGTGCGTGCATGTGCGTGAGTGTGAACAAGTGTGCATGCATGAGTGTATTTACGTGTGTGCATGTGCCTGAGTGTGAACATGTATGTGCACACCTGTGTGTGTGCGTGAGTGTGAACGTGTGTCTGCGTGAGTGTGAACACTTGTGTGCATCTGTGTGAGTGCAAACTTGTGCACACACGAGTGACGCAGGCGTGTGCTGTCACTGGAGATGGGAGAACCTGCTCGGATGGGCTGAGGATAAGCGAGGGCCATGTGGGGAGTGGACAGGGGATAGGTGAGGTGTCACAGGACAGGAAAAAGGAGTGATAGCTTTGCTAGGAGAAAAAAAGCAAGTGGAGAACTAGAGGCTGCTTAGCTTAAGATCATGGTCCAAGAAAACCGTGGAATAAATAGCCAGGTGCTCCCAGAGAGAGCAGAGGAAGGAATCACAGCAAACACCTGTGTACACACAGCTCTGCACAGCTTCATTCTCTGACTGTCTGCGTGGATGGGGTAATGCCATCCATATCTCTCTGCCTCCAATCATGCCTTGTCCCCAGGCACCGAAGCCACTTCAGGGGCACTGCGCTGCTCCCAGCGCTGTCCCTGCCATAGTTGGCCGCTCCAGCCTGCCCCAGCACCCTTCTTCAGGGCTAGTTTGAGCCCAGCATTCCCAGCAGCAGGTGGGACAGATGCTGGCTGTGAGGCAAAGAACAAGGACAAGCATGGCCTGGGCTCAGCACACCCCAGCAGCTGCTCCCTGTGCATGGATGACCCAGCCTGGTGGCACTCTGATGGCACTGTGACCCTGCCAGGTCACTGCTGGTCAGTCACTCTTGGGCTTCTTGACACTTTGATGGCCCAGGCACCATGACTCAGTTTCCTGACACAACATAAACCTGCAAAGGGAAGAGGGAGAAGCCACAGATCCTGGTTTCCCAGGCCCTGCTGCCCATTTCTCCACCTGTGGTTTTGATGAAACAGCTGCTGGAGGGGACTTGGCAGTGCCTGGCTGCAGGGGTGACCCTGTGCACTCTCCTGGCTTCATCCCTCACACTTGTGTGGTAACAAAACTGTGCTGGTGTCCTGGTTTAGGAATGCTATTCCCCAATTTAGTGTTCCCATTGAAACATCCCAGACCACCTGCTCACTGCCCTATCCTCCCCCCAAGGCAGGACGGAGAGGAGAATTGGAGGCACAAAAAGTAAAGATCACAGAGAGTCCCATAACAATTTACTAGCAACAGCAATGGGATGTACCCACAGCAGAACCAATAACACAGTGTACAGGACAGGAGAACGATCAGACCTCAAACCCTGGCAAAACAATGACATCAACAAACGGGGACAGCGGTCTGAAAAAGAGCAAAATGATGTCAAACACCCCGGCCCGTGAGTAGGCAGGGCCCCGTGGTGTGCAGCTGCAGGACAGGGAACTCATGACGTGGCAGCACGTCTGCAAACCACAGCCCGTGGGACGGGGACAACCACGAGCCAGACGAGTGGCAGCAGCTCAGAGCAGGGTGGCACAAGGCGAACAGCCTGGCACAGGCAGGCAGGTGACTCACCTGCGAGGCACATGGGCCGGCCTGATGGCACGGACCCGGAGAGGCATCGCACCCTAGGCCTGGCATGAGGGTGTGGCCGGGGCAGTGCCAGCTCGGTGGTGAACACAAGGGGATAACGACACTCGAGCCCTCGGGAACAACTCTGGGGCTGTGGGGTCCCGGGAAACTTCAAAGGCAGAAGGAAGTGTCCTCGGGCTGCACCGGGAGAACCCCTGCATCTGAGGACGTCGGGGAGCCGGGGCTGGCGAGGGCACCAGGCGGGACCCCCGTGCCCGGGAGCGGCGGCGGCTGCAGCGCCGGGGGCTCCGGTCCGGGAGATCCGGGACTGCGGCTCGAGCATCGCCTCCCGGGGGCTCCGCACGGATTTCGGGGACCCCCCCCAGCTCCGTCCCGCCGGCNGCATCCTTCCATCCCCCTGCGCACCTCCCATTCCCTCCCGCAAACACTTCATCTCCCTGCGCACCTTCCATCCCCCCCGCGCACCGCTCCGCGCACCCTCCTC
>VWZT01001715.1:30700-43114 GCA_013397055.1 Pachycephala philippinensis
AAGAGAGGATGGATGGAGGGATGTGGGGCGGGAGGGCTGGCGGTGCTGGAAGGGATGATTCTTCGCTGCTGGCTTTTCGCCTTCCCAGCTGCTCTCAGAGGAGCCCGCAGCTGAGCCGGTCCCGTCTCCAGGAGGTCCTGGAAGGCTGGTTCCCTGCTCCAGGGTGCCTGGGACNCTCCGAGGTCTTTCCCTCCTGCCGGCAGCTGGTTCCTCCCAGGGCTGCCTCTGCCGAGCCCGGGACAGCTCAGAGCACAGCGGGCAGAGCCGAGGGCCCTGCCGTGTCCTGGGGAGGCTGGGTGGGGGTAGGAGCTGTGCTGTGACCTGCTCTGGCTTCGGGGGTGACCTGGGGACATCAGGTAGCCCAAAGGGGCTGGACCTGGAGTTGTCAGGGGAAGGGAAGTGCAGCTCCAGCCCCACACGATGCTTTGTCCCTGCTGACACCCCGAGAGCCGGAGTGTCCTTTCCACAGCAGGGTCCCTGTCCCTGCCTGGGATGGGGGCACACAGAGGGTGGCAGGGGTAGGCACCCTGCCTTCGGGCAGCCAGGGGCAGCGAGCTCCCAGCCACAGGAGGTTGTGGTTTTGGGAGTGACACCAAGCCTGCCAGGGAATCCAGATTCCCATGTGACCCTGGGCTGCTTCCTGATGCTTCTGGGACCAGTTTGTGGAATGCTGTGCCCTTCCAGACCTTGGTGGTGCTTACCCCGGAGCTCTGACCCATGGCAGGTCCCCTCCTGAGCGGGGTGGGGGTGTCGGGGCTCCCCTGCTTCGTGCACATGGATTCCCAGCACTCCAGGGCTGCCGGGAAGGGGGAATAGCGGAGCAGCCCCATCCAGGCGGGCGGATTGCGAAAGGGCCAGCGCTGGGCCGTGTGTGATGGGGCCCTGGGGAGAAGGGAAGGGATGGAGCCCTGAAGCCATGGGACTCACCAGACCTTCTCCTGCCCCGACTGCTGGGGACGTGACCCCACGCTCTCAGGGATGTCCTGGCATGGGGACATCAACAGAGAGTGACTGTGTCACCCCGTAACCTTCCCAAGGAAGGATAAACAGAGCGAGCTTCCTCTCCCTTGTGCTGGCGGATTTCCCAGGTCCTCGGTCTCTTGTGTTGCTCTTCTCTGAATCCTCCCAGTTGTCAGTGCCTGGGATGCTCCATGTCCCTGTGGGTGTGTCCAAGGCTGCTGCTGATCGAGCACATCCCTGTGGGGCCTCCATGGCCTGGCCCTTCTCTGCTGCTGTGGCTTGGGATGTCATCCCTGTGCTGCAGGGATGCCCTGTGCTGATCAAATACACGGATTTGCCCTAGGACCTGCTTCACCAGGAGCTGCCCCTTCCCAAGGTCTGTTCACCAGGGTTTTGGTGGGGCAGGCTGATGTCCCGCTGTGTGCCCAGTGGGTACTGAAGGACACACCTGATTTGAACAGTCCTGAGCCCTGGGCACCCCAACCAGCACAGCTGAGGAGCTCTGGGAGGAGCAGCCCTTGTACAAGACACTTGGGAGAGCAGAATAATGGTGGGGATGGTGCCTGGCCATCAGGGCTGTGGGCCCTGTCAGGGTGACTCTGTCCAGGGGGACATGGCAGCCCCCATCACCCATGGGGACAAGCAGAGCCAGTGGGCTGGCATGGGAGCATTTTGAGCAGTGCCATGGCTCCTGCTGCCATGTGGGGCTGTCCCCTGCCCTGAAGGGTCCCCTCACCCATGCCAACCCCAGCAGTGCAGGGCTGAGGATGAGGACTGGAGGGAGCCCCAGGATTTTGGCTCTGCAGGACTCTCGGACACCCCACCACCAGCGCCAGCTGCTCTGCGGGCTGGGATGTGGCTCAGGCCCCGTGCACACCCGGCTGGGACATTCCTGAGGTTTCCTGGGCAGTGGCAAGAACCTGGGCTGCTTCCCGGCTCCCACGCCCAGCGCTCGCTCCAGCCAGCCCGTCCTCCAGAGCCCTTTACCCTTGCAGTGGAGTCTGTGCCCTCGTGCCAGGGCAGCACATCCAGAGCACATCCACAAGCCCTAGTCCAAGAGGAGACTGTCCCTGGCTAGAGCTGACAGCAGGATGATCGGGATGCTGGGGTGGGCTCCCCATCCAGAGCAGCAGGCAGGGCTGGAGCAAAGCCTGCCAGTGGAGAGAGCAGTCGGGCAGCAGGAGAGGAGCAAACGCACGGCTTGTGCCTCAGAGAACGGAAAAAGTGATGTGGACAATGAGAGCCCTGTTAGCCTGACTGCCGGGGACACGGACACGGAGCGTGTTCGGAGAGGGAGGTGGTACAGGAACGGGGAAGGAGCCGTGCTGTGCCACAGGGAGCTCACACGGCAGCCGTCCTGGGCTGGGCATGGAAAGGGCTTTGGCCCCAAGAGCTCAGCAGGGAATGTCACTGGGAAACTCCGAGGTGAGTGGCAGAGCTGAGGTGCCAGGGCAGAGGAAGCGCAGTGGGGATGAGGGATGCTGGAGCAGAGCTGAACCAGGACTCGGGAGCAGGGATTACAGAGCCTGGAGGTCACGCTGCTGCGGCTCGCAGGGAAATCGATGATTTGCTGCACAAACCCCAAGCACTTTCTCAGGTGCCGTGTTCTGATCTCTGGTCCTATGTGCTTTGTTCCTCAATGCACAGATTTAGATTTTTCTTGTGGCCAAGGATATAGGCTGCACGATGCTGCTTTACCAGGCTGTCCCTATTCCCATGTCTGTTTCCCCCCATTTCTGTCTCTTCGGTCTGTACTAGGAGGGTACTTTTCTCCTCCTCCTGGCACAGTTTTGCTTTGAAAAGCATGTGATCCTCACCAGAAAGCCCACGGAGTGGTGACTTCCCCATGTAACCACATTTCAGTTCCAGCAGGTGACCAGTTTTAATCCACTTAGCAGAAGGTGCACTGATTTTGTTGAGTGCTAACTATTCATTAAAAGGTGGTGCAAGATGAATCGAATGCCTTCCAGTCTCAGCCTGTTACATCAACACAGTTGCTCCAATTAACAGGACCTGTGATCTCATAAAAGGCCGTTCCCGCTTCCTGACACGGGCTGTTTCTGCCGGACCGTGGAGATTGGCATTAATTGTGCTGCTGTCCTTCAGGGCTGTGCTGACCCCGTTGTGAAACTGCCCAGTTCCACAGCAGAGCATCCCGCACTCCAGCTTTCCCTAAGGAAACACACACAGCACTGAGGGGGCCCATATTTGTGTGTCAGGACAGCTCTGAGGGTTTACAGCCCTTCCTCTGGGCAGGGCGATGTCCCCTCAGTGACCCAGGGGCAGGATAAGTTTAGTTACTGTGATGCCTAAAGAGGCCAACCTAGAAACAGAGACTGGACAGGAGTAAGGGAATAAAGGTGGATATTTATTTGAAAGGCCTTCAGAGGCACACCCTGGGCAGGCCAAAGGCTGCACCCAAGATGGACCCCGAGTCACGAGTTCTTCACACTTTTATAGCTTTGGTCCATTTGCATCTCAACCCAATTTCACCAATTAAACTTTAGCTAATGATGGAATTTCCCCTCAGCTTGCCCCCCTTCTCAAGATGCTGGGTTACACATTTTGGGCCTAGGCCGGGCTGGGTGTCCTTGGAGAGCAGCCTGGAGAGGCTTTGTTCTGTCTGTCTCAGCATGAGAGAGCAGCAGCTCCCAGGCTGCAGGACACTGGAGAGTTACACACTGGGAATACAGAATTTGAAAAATATAGAAGTTAAAACCTAAGGCATCAACTGCTGTGAGATGGCAAACTCATCCCTTCACTTCTTCCCGGGAGGTGTGGAGGAGCTGGAGCATTCCCATCCCAAGCCCAGAGACCACTTTTCCTGAGTCGCTGGCAGGGCTGGGCTGGCCCTTTGCACCCTCCCTCCCTTCCTGCAGGCTGGGTAAAAGGTTCAGCAGAGCGTTTCCCTGCTGCCTGCCCAAAAACAAACATCCTGCTGGGCTCTGCTGTTCTCGCAGCGCCAGAGCAGGCAGCTGAGGCACTGGGAGCCCAGAGCTGGCTCCCACCAACCCCAGGGCTCCCAGCTGCCTGGGCCGTGTCCCCACCAGCTCTGTGGTGTCCCCTGTGCCTCAGCTGTGACAGAGGAGAAAGCCAGACCCACGCTGATGTGATTGCCCCGAGGGATTTGATGTGCTTGATAGAATTATAGGGTTGGAAAAGACCTCCGGGGTCATCGAGTCTAACTTGTGACCAATCCTCACCTTGTCAGCCAGACCAGAGCACTGAGTGCCTCATCCAGTCATTCCCACCACTGTGTCTGGTGTAGACCTGGACCAGCAGTGCCGCTCCTTGTTACTCCTCACTTTCTCTTCCTGAGGATCTCTGCAGGCACCAGGCTCATCCCGAGGCTCTCACTGCTCCTGGTGGCACCACCCAAAGGGGCAGGCAGGCAGCAGAGCTAGGCCCTGTGGAGGCTTGTGTTGGTGCGATGGGTGTGGAAGAAGGGCTGGCACTGGGCACCATCCTGATTCATCCTTGCCTCGGCCCAGGAGGCATTCCCAGAGGTTGGAGAGCAGACCAGGTCCTCATCATCTGGAAAAGTGAACCGAGTGGGAATGGGATTGATTCCTCTGTGAAAACCCTGCCCTGGAGGCTGGTGGGGAGGTGGAGCAGCTGTGCCAGCCCCCAGCTCTGCATGGGGTTAGAATTTGTTCAAACAAATTCCTTCCTCTGTGACACTGCAGCTAAACATGGGAATTTTAAATCGCCCCGGGAAAGCCAGACCTTGTTCTTTTTAATGTTTTCTAACAGCAAGCACCATCTGTGTGAGTGCAGCGAGCAGGATCTGTGCTTGGGGGGATGTGGGGAGCAGAGACATCTTGCTGGGGGACTGTGCTGGGGGTGTTTCGGGGTCTGCTTTCCCACTGTGGAAGTGACCAGCAGGGACAGTGGCGTGAGGCTGCAGTGGACACGGAGGTGGGCAGGTGGCCGTGCTGGTGGTCGTGGGTGAGCATCGGTCAGAACTTGTCAGCATCATGCAGAAATGCTGCTCCTGAGCTACCAAATCCATGGGAACAGCGCACTGGGAAGGGAGGGAGGCTCACAGAGAAGGGTTTTCACTATTGTTTGCCGTGGGGCTGGTGCAGGAATACCACATCTCCCTCAGGTATTCAGGGAGCCACAAATATTGTCGGAGGAATGGAGGAACGCGGCACAGAGGAATGCGAATGCTCCGGCTGCCTCGCTCCTCACGGAGGGCAGGAGCGTGGGCTGGAATCCCCCAGGCAGCAGCCATTCCCTGCTCCTGCTGGATCGAGCTCCTGGCCGGTCCAGCGGGGCTTTCCCCGTGCCCTGAGCCTGTTCCAGCTCCTTCAGCTCTGGCAGCAGATCCCCCTCCTTCCATTCACCTCTCTGGGGGTGACGCACACCCCTGTGCCCGTCTGCCCTTGCTGCCCTTCGGATGTGACTGGGCAGCGCTGTGGGGGCTCAGTGGGGGCTGTTGGCAGAGGGGGACAGGGGACAGGGGCACTGGGCAGGTCCCTGGCAGCCCTGGGGGTGCAGGGCCGGTTCAGGGGCTCCGTGTGGGGCACCAGGCTGTGGCCAGGAGAAGGCACGTGGCTGTGCTGGTGCTGGGCAGGGGGTTTAACCAGCACAGGGCTGGACGGGGAGCTGAACGGGCTGGTGTTCCCTCTCTGCCCCTTCAGGGCCACGCTGCCATGGGAGGCTGCGGCACGTGGGCATGGCCGGAGCTGCTGGTGCTGCTGGGCAGCGCGTGGCTGTGGGTGGGCACTGCCCAGCCCACCCCCCCGGGCCCCACGCACGCCCCCGGGCCCCAGCTGAGGTTCCGCCTGGCCGGTTACCCCCGCAAGCACAACGAGGGCCGCGTCGAGGTCTTCTACAACGACGAGTGGGGCACCATCTGCGACGACGACTTCACGCTGGGCAACGCGCACGTGCTGTGCCGGCAGCTCGGCTTCGTGGCTGCCACCGGCTGGGCCCACAGCGCCAAGTACGGCAAAGGAGTCGGTAAGAGAGGGGTGGTGGGCACGGCATCCCCCTGGCACAGCCCCGCGCACTGCCTGGGGCAGGTTCTGTGTTTGCAGTGCCTGGTAGTGTGTGTGTGTGCACGTGTGGGCACATCTGGGAGCTTTCTGTCTGTCAGAGCAGCCCCTTGGGGAGGTGGAGACTCCTCATCTGCAGACCCCCAGACAGAGCTTTAGTCGTGGCACTTCACTGGCCTCAGCTTTGTGCTACAGCTCCTGCTGCGACCTCTGTGGTCCCTGGCCATGCTCCGTGGGCACCTTCCCTGTCTCCAGGGGATGCTTGGCTCCCTCTCACCCCCAGGCTGTGTCTGGCAGGGCCGATCTGGCTGGACAACGTGAACTGTGCCGGAAGCGAGAGGAGCATCGGGGACTGCAAACACCGGGGCTGGGGGAACAGCGACTGCAGCCACGAGGAGGACGCGGGTGTCGTCTGCAAGGACGAGCGCATTCCAGGCTTCAAGGACTCCAACGTCATCGAGGTGAGGAAGCTGCTGGCCGGGGTGGGCAGTGGGTGATGTCCAGGACCCCACAGAGCAGCCTGGGTGTGGGGCAGTCTGGGAGCTCTCCCTGGGGGTGCAGGAGAGCAGGACTGGCTTTCCTGGCTGTGCCCCCCAGAGGTGCAGCTGGGGACTCAAGGGGACAGGGGGCACTGGGTACACTGGGTGGGATTTGGTCCTTGGCTGCCCAGGGCCATCAGATGTGGCTGGCAGGGACGCAGGACTGGCTGTCCCTGTGCCCCACCTGTGATTAGAGACCCCTCTCCTGCATCCTGGGAGATTCCCTGGGAGTGGGCTGGCAGGAGAAGGGGTGATGGGATGTGATGCGAGCTGGGGCTGACCTGATCCCCGCAGACCGAGCAGAGCCACGTGGAGGAGGTCCGGCTGCGGCCGGTGGTGTCCGGGGGGCGGCGGCAGCTGCCGGTGACAGAGGGCATCGTGGAGGTGCGCTACAAGGACAGCTGGGCACAGATCTGCGACCAGGGCTGGGACAGCCACAACAGCCGTGTCATCTGCGGCATGATGGGCTTCCCGGCCGAGAAGAAGGTCAACAGGAACTTCTACAAGTGAGTGAGGCTGCCAAGGAGCCCACAGGGGTGGGGCGTCCGAGCAGAGCCAGGGGCACGGGGCTGGGGATGGTGCCAGGGGCGTGGGGTAGTGCTGGGGGCACAGCAAAGGCCGTGCTGTTGGGTGTTGTGGCTCCTAAAATCCCTCCCACCCTGCTGCTCACCAGTCCAAGCCCCAGCTGGCCATCTGGACACTTGCTAACCAAGCTGGGGGGCCGTGGGGTGGCTGGGGGGCCGTGGCTATCCCCCTACCACACACACAAAGGCCACTCCAAGGGGAGTGCTTCTGCTCCCTGGCAGCAGTGCAATGTCATTTCCCTCTGACGGGGAGTGCAGGGCTCCCCGTCCCAAGGATCAGGGGATCAGGGATGCCATCAGGGGATGCTCCAGCCACACCACGGCTTGAGCGAGGGGCACGGACCCGCCGTGCCTGGCATTGTGTGTGCCCTGAGCAGGCGGCTCCGGTGTTGCTCCGCAGGCGGCTGAGGCGAGCAGCCAGGATGAAGGGCCACAGCCCGAGGCCAGGCAGCAGGTAAGGGGCCAGGGCGCCCCATCTGCTGAGCCGTGGCAGAGCTGGGCTGTCCGGCCCCGCCGGTCTCTGCCGTCAGAATGGATCCCGGCACAAACGGATCCGGACGGAGCAGACTGAGAGCCTGGGCTGTGCTGGCCCAGTAGGACAAACCCCACCCCAGGGGATCTGCCTGTGCGTGCTGGGGTCCCCCATTCCCCATGAGAGATGATCTCTCTCCTAGGCCACTCATGCTCCAGCCTCGTCCTGCATGCCAGGCAGGAGTCTTGGCACCCTGGGAGGGGAGCAGGAGGCCTCGGAGCAGAGCCGTCTCTCCTGGTGGATGGGGAGGGAGGGCTGTGGAAATGGGCTGCTTTCTGCAGAAAGCAGCAGTGGGGACGCTGGAAAGGCTGTGCACCCCTCCATTCCCCGCAGGATGGGCTGGCATGGGCACCAGAGCCCGTGCTCAGCAGTGCTGATGGGCACGGCGTGGCAGGTGCTGCCCCGAGTGCCACATCTGCCTGGGGTCTCTGGTATCCTCTGCCCTCTCGCTCTTGCTGCCTTTCTGCCAGACCCAGGGGATGGTCTGGCTGCCTTTTCCCTCCATCCCTGAATCCTGCTGCTGGATTTGGTGGTGGATACAGTGAGCCAGAGCCCATCCTCTCCGGGCTGTGCCATGGCACCTCTTTCCTGAGCCCGCTGCCACAATGTTCTGCCCCCAGCACGGGGCCTTGCCCTGCTTCCACCACCTTCCCTGGTGCTGAATGTGCCCTACACCCACTGTGAGCTCTTCAGTGTGACACTCATGGGTCTGTGTCCCCAGCAGTCATCCTTGCCAGCTCCTGCTGCTGGCGATGGGAATTCTGGCAGGGTCATCCCATGGGTTTCCTCAACCCCCACCTGCAGGTCCTGTTTGCTACAATGTGCTGTTTCCTGGCTGGTTTGGTGCTGACTGCCCCTTTCACAGGGAGCAGGTCTTTCCCCTGCAGCACTGGGGGAAATGTTTTGTGTCTCCATGAGGTTGCAGTCCTGTCCCTCTGCCCCCAGCAGGAACTGACTCCTGAGAGCCACACTCTGCTTTGTAGGGGCTGATCAATTTGGGGCTGCAGAGCCACAGTCATACGTGGGCACAGTATCCAGGCTGGAAGGGATGTCTGGGAGTCCTGGTCCAGCTCCCTGTGTGGAGCAGAGCCAGGTGTGGGTTAACCCAGGACTTCATCCAGCTGGCTTTTGAAACCTTCCAAGGATGGAAATTCTGCAGCCCCGTGGTCTCTGCTCCCATATGGAACAGCCCTCATGGGCAGAAGGTTTTCCTTACCCTGAGCCTGAACCTTGCGTTGTCAGTCACACTTCTTCTCTTGTGCTCTTCCCTCCCTGCTGGAAGAGCCAGGATTCTCACAGCTCCCACCTTAGCCCTGTTTGGAGCAGTCCCACACCCCCCTCTCCTCCCACACCGCTGTCCTGCTGCTGTCTCTGGGGCTTGCACCATGTATGTGACATCTTCTTGTCCTGGGGACCCAGATCCAGGTGCAGGATCCAGATGTGGTTTCCTGAGTGTGGATGGGCACTGATGCCCTCTGGCTGTCTGAATCCCAGCCCCGTGCTGTGTCCTGGGGCTCGCTGGGCTGTGCAGGCTGACACCAGCCTGTGCTGACCCGCGGGGACAGTGGCCAGGCTTGGTTCTGCCTGGTCCCTGGGGCTGTCAGTCCCCTGCCCTCCTTTGGGCCACTCTGCTCTTCATTCCTTGCGGGCTCTGGGGTTTTGGCTCTGCTCAGCATCTTCCTCCATGAGGAAAGCAAAGCATTTGAGGGTGTTGGGACACACCTACACCGTGTGTGTGCTGAGCCCCGGGCAGCTTCCCCTCACGGCCCAGCCTGTGCCAGGGCTGCTCCCCTCGCTGGCAGCAGGTCCTCGACAGCCTGCAGCGAGTCCCACCGTGCCCCATAGCCCCAGGGCAAGCACCCTGGGGCTGCCTGTGCTGCTTGCTTGGTGCTGCTTGCCGAGTGTCCTGCTGCTTGGGGACATGGCACAGTGATGGCATCTGGTGTCTGGATGAGGACACGGACACACCTCACCCACACCAGACCGATCAAATTGTGGCCGCTGGTGTTTGATCTTTTGCTGTGTGACGAGGCAGAGCAGGATGTGGCTGCATCCAGCAGTTTCCTGGTGGGATGCATGCAGGAAACTGCATCATTGCTGCAGAGCGTGGCTGTGTCACGCTGCTGGCGGCAGATGATGCTGTTGCACCCCTGTGTGACACGAAGGGGATGCACACGAGTCTTCCTGGGGGCCAAGGTGCCCAGTTCAGCCTCCAGTGAAGCCAGGGCAGGCTGTGCTCCCTGTGTCACTGCTGCGGGCAGAGGTGACAGCCTGAGGCCCCGTGATGGTTGTTTTCTGTTTTCCAGGCTGGCCTCCAAATCTCAGCCTAAACAAAAGCGCAGGGAGGACGTAGGGCCCAAGAAGAGGTAAATGGCTCCAGTGGCGAGCCAGAGACAGGAGCCTCGTGCAGTCCCAGCAGAGCTGTGCGTGTCCCCACCTGTGTCCCCGTGCTGCTGGGGGTGTGGGACAGGCAGCTGGCGAGGGGTGGGCACCTGGCAGGCACCATGTGTCACTCCATGGACAGGGCAAGGGGCACGGCCAGCGCGTGCAGCCGCAGGCAGGGTGGCTGGTGACACCTCCGCTGCCACTGGCCACGCTGGCCGTGGCTCAGGGCTCCTCTCCCCTCACAGGCTCTTCACGGAGCGGCAGCAGCTCAACTACCGCCTGCACTCAGTGTCCTGCACGGGGACAGAGGTGCACCTGTCCATGTGCTCCTTCGAGTTCTACCGGGGCAACTCCTCGGCCGCCTGCGGGGCCGGCATGCCCGCCGTGGTCAGCTGCGTGCCCGGGCCCCTCTTCGCCGCTGGCAATTCCCACAAGAAGAAACAGCGCCAGCAGCAGCAGGGCCAGGTGAGCCCCATGGGGAGGGGGACAAGCCCTGTGGTGGTCCACAGCCGGACAGGGCCCCACAGCCGGGTTCTGTCCCTGGGCTGTGCGGATGTGTGGGTGACCGGCTCTGGAGCAGGAGGTGGGGACGGTGTCCTGTGCCTGCATGTACCAGGAGTCGTGGCCAGCACTGTGTTGTGCCATTCCACACCATCCCACACCCGTCCCCGCTCCCGCAGCCCCGGATCCGGCTGAAGGGCGGTGCCAAGGTCGGCGAGGGCCGCGTCGAGGTGCTCAAGAGCAGCGAGTGGGGCACGATCTGTGACGACCGCTGGAACCTGCAGTCGGCCAGCGTCGTGTGCCGCGAGCTGGGCTTCGGCAGCGCCAAGGAGGCCCTCACCGGGGCACGCATGGGCCAAGGTGAGGCTGCCGGGGCAGAGGAGCCAGGCATCCCCTCCTGAGGCTGTGGATGAGGCACTTATCCGGGCTCTGCTGGGCTGGGGTGTCCCGTGGGCACTGGGCTGCTGGATGCACATGGAGCATCCCGATGGGACCACGGCCACTCGACCGCACTGCCCCAGGCAGCAGCTGTGGAGGATGGAGTGCCCAACTCCCTCAGGCCTGCCGAGAAGAGAGGACAGCCTTGGGGACAGGGTGGCCCTGGGCATCCCTGTGTCACGGGGCCCTGAGTCCTGCTGTCCCCTGGCAGGGACGGGGCCCATCCACCTGAACGAGGTGCAGTGCCGGGGCACCGAGAAGTCCCTCTGGAACTGCCCCTTCAGGAACATCACACAGGAGGACTGCAAGCACACGGAGGACGCGGCTGTTCGCTGCAACATCCCCTACATGGGCTACGAGAACCTGGTGGGCACCACGGGGGGCTGCCGGCTCCGTGGGGCTCCCAGCAATGGGGTCTCAGAGTGGGGTGTTGGGGGAGGCCCATGGGATCCGTGGGACCTTCATCTCTCCTCCTCTGCACCCCACACATTTCCCCCTGCTCTGGGGCAAGGGCTGCCCTAGCAGCTCAGGGATTTTGTGGGTGGGAGTCTCTGTGAGGAGGGGGTGGAGAAGAGGTTGTGGAGGCTCTGGGTGCTCTGTGGGTGATGCTCTGTGTGTGGAGCAGCTGCTCCCTTCTCCTTTTCCTGCTGCCAGCCTGTGCCCACTCCCCAGCAGAAACACCAGAAAAAAAATCACTGTGGGCCAACCAAGAGAGATTTTTTTACCTGTGATGAAACAAGCAAACGGAGCCGCTTGTTCCTGTTTGCCCTGGCCCAGTGTTTCATCCACTTGGAGCTTTTTTAATGATCTTTAACTCTCTCACTCCTGTCATTTCTGAAATGACACCATTTCAAAATGAACTCTTTTCCCTGCGCTGGTGAGACAATTCCCAAACTCACAAGCAAATTCTTGTCCCCAAATCCACCAGTTTTGGCGAGTTCCCTGCCGACTAAAGCTGTGCTTGGCTCTGCTCAGTTTCTGCCTTCCCCTTCCCCCTGTGCAAGCACCGCAGCACAGCCCTGGCTGTGCCGGGACGGGGGTTGGGGACAGTCCTGCCGTCCACGGGGAGCATCACCTGTGATGGCGATGATGCTGCCACTGCCTTTCTCCGCAGATTCGGCTGAGCGGGGGCCGGAGCCGCTTCGAGGGGCGGGTCGAGGTGGCGGTGGGGGCTGGCGACGGGGACCAGCCCCGCTGGGGTCTGGTCTGCGGCGAAGGCTGGGGTACGCTCGAGGCGATGGTGGCCTGTCGCCAGCTGGGTCTGGGATTCGCTAACCACGGCTTACAAGTAGGTGCCGGCACCAGCTTGGCCAGGGCAGCAGCAGCCACCACCACTGCTCACGGGGCTGGGGACAGGGACGGACGGGGCTGGGGATGGCACAGGAGGTGGCACAGCGCGGGGTGCCCGCTCACGGCCCCAGGGCTTCCCCGCAGATCCGCCTGGCCGGCGGGAGGACGGAGTTTGAGGGCCG
>VWZT01001715.1:62329-73866 GCA_013397055.1 Pachycephala philippinensis
GGGTTGGGTCAGTGGGGTCTCGGGGGGCTGAGGAGCACCGCGGGGGCGGGGGCAGAGGCAGATGCGGCTCCCCGGAGAGCAGCCCTGGGGTGCGTGGGACGTCCCGGGTTGGAGGCTGCACTTGGTGCTCCCGCGGTCTATGGGTAGGGGTGCGGGGTGTGCCGGGGAGGGCTCCCGGCCGGGATGGGATGGAGTGCAGAGGTGGGCCCGGGGCAGCGCGGGGGCTGACAGCCCCTCCAGGCTCCTGGGTGGAGCTGCGGTGTGGCCCAGGCTGCCCCGAGCCCGAGCCGGCGCCCTCGCCGTTCTCCTGCCACGCGGACGTGGAGCGGATGCTGCTGGAGGCCCAGCTGGAGACAGAAAGCAGTGAAGGGTGAGTCCCGACCGGGAGCCGGGCTCTAGAGCCCTGCTGAGCCGGGGCTGGCACTGGAGGCACAGGCTGGGCTCAGTGACTGAGGGTTTCTGTTTGCAGGGCCCTGCTCGTGCTGGGCTCCCCAGCCTGGGATGACGACGGCGCCAGCCATGGGAGCGAGCAGCCAGGGGAGAGCGAGGTGCTGCCTGCCCACAGCCAGCCCCCATCGGGCTGCCCCCACCCCCGGCAGGTGAGGGAGCTGTCCCCACCACACCCTGCTGTGCCCCCGGGCCCTGCTCTGACCTGCCCTGTGTCTCCTTCCAGTGGGATGTGCCAGAGGAAGCCAAGTGGAGGCAGCGACGCCTGACAGCGTCCCTGGGCTGGGCCTGTACCCGCTGCCCTCGGTACCTGTCTCCAAAGTAAGTCCTGTGTCTCCTGCCAGCACATCCTGCTGACCCCCATCCTGCTGTCCCTGTGCCCCTGTTAACCATGCCCTTTTCCCAGGGAATTTGCCTTTGTGTGCTCCCCCCAGCCAGTGCTGTGGAGCCTGCAGGGAGGTGCAGTGGGGAGGAAGAAGAGACTTTTCAGTTCAGAGCTGCTGCTGCTCTTCATCCCCTCGCTCCTGCTCAGCCACCTGCTGACCCTGGGGCTGGGGTGAGTGTCTGGGGGTCTCACCATGGGGCTGGGGGGAGTGTCTGGAGGGTCTCATCCTGGGACTGGGGGAGGAGGGAACACTCTTGCATTTGTGCTGCTCATCCACCACTGCTCCCAGCAGCTGCCGTGCTCTGCTGCCATCTCCCCTTGCTCCTGGCTTTCTGGGGCCCAGCACCCTGTACCAGTGCCTCACAGTCACTCTCTCCAATCCAGGATCTACATTGGGAAGCGCCTGGCAGCCTCCTCAGCCAACCCTCTGTGAGGAGCCGGGCAGGCAGCACCCGCTGCTCCGTTGGGAATGCGGGGAGAGCCCGGCACCAGCACAGCCCCACCGCTCCCAGGCCCCGTGTTTGTGGCACGAGGCGCCTTCTCCCCGTGTCTCTCCCTCAGCCCTCACCTCGGGAGCTGATCCCACTCTCCCCCATAGACCGGAACCCGCTGATGGCAGCTCCCAGTTGCAGGCAGCCCCTGCCCTCCCCATCCCTGGTTACGGGTCCAGGTCCCCCTGTAACACAGACTGTAAATACAACTGAGCCCAGCTGAATAAAGAGCCCTGTGCCAGCTCAGGGGCTGAGCAGTGAGTCCCCTCCCTGTGTCCGGCCGGCACAGCCTGCCTTGGGGAGTGACCACTGGGCTCCCTGAGATCCTTCCCTGCAGCAGGAGGGCAAATGGCTGTGCTTTGGGGTGGTGCCAGCTGGGTGGGCTGTGGGTGAGCAGGGTGGGTGCTGGGGCTCACACGGGTGCTCAGCCCCACGCAGGTGCCCGACTGATGCGTTTGCCCTTTATTAGCCGTGGCTGCAGTGCAGAGGCAGGAGCTGAGCGTGGCATGGCCAGTCAGGGCAGTGACACCTGCCTGGCGCAGGTGGCAGGTGTGGGCAGGAGAGGTGGCACTGCAGAGCGTGACACCTGGCTGTGTCACTGCACACCTGGCTGGCTCCTGTGCAGTCCGGGCCAGGAATATGTCCTGGTGCTGCAGGATGGGGTGGGCAGCCAAGGGGTGGGAGCTGTCCCATGAGTGGGGAACAGGAATCACTCAGAAATCAGAAATATCACCGGGGAGATCAATGGTTCCCTGGATGTTACGGTGCAGTCCGTGGGCAGCTCGGTCCTCATGGCTGGGAGGGGTTGCATGTGTGGGAGCTCAGCACAGCTCCGGTGGCACAGGAAGCATCCAGGGCTGGTCCTGGGGACAGCTGGAGGGTGGCAATAGCCAGAGTTGGCAGGACACAGGGTGGCAGTGCCCGGTGCACACAGCGTGGCCATGCGGGATGCTCCGGGTGTCAGCGCTGCAGGAGGTGCTCCAGCAGGTGAGAGTCAAGCGGGGCCGTGGGTCCAGCAGCTGGCCGGGCACAGGGGCACTCTGGGCAGGGGTGGCCGCTGTGGACGGTGCAGCTGCAGGTGGCATCAGGTCAGAGCTGTGACAGTCGCTTGGACTTGGGTGGCGGCAGCGGCGGTGATTTGAGGCTTTTGTTCCCATCCGGTGTTGGGGGTGTGGATGCCTGCGAGCAGAGAGGGATGTGAGGGGTGGTGAGGGCCAGCCAGTGCCTTCCCTCCAATCCCTCCCCTCCAGTACCTTCCCTGCTGCTGCAGCATCACTCTGCTCCAGGAACGTCTCGTACACCGTGGGGCTGAACTTGCGGGGCAGTGGTGGGAGCTTGCTGGCGCTTTTCACGCGGCCACCAAAGCCAGTGGGCGACAGGGACGACCCTGTGATGGCAGGAGGAGTGGGATGGAGGTTCAGCCAGCCTGGGGGTGCGTAGGGCCCACCAGCATCCCCAGGGCTGTCGGGGTCAGCGCTCCTGCCTACAGGAGTGTGGCAGTGCTGGGCAGAGGGGACAGAGGTGCCATGGGATGTGAGCCCAGCCTGGAGCAGGGAGCTGGCTCCCATCAGGAACAGCTCTTGGGACCAAGACTTGGTGGCACAAGGTCCAGGATCAATGGCTGCAGTCCCACAGGGAGCGTTCAGCAGGGGATGACGTGCCTGTGCTCCCACTCTGTGCCACCATGGGGATGGGTTGAAGTGGCCTGTGCTGGGGTGCAGAGCTGGGGAGGGGAGAGGTGTGGGAGGGCACAGCCCTGCTCGTGGGGCTGTAGGGACTCTCGGGAAGGTGCCCTGGCAGGTTGTACCTGCAGTGCGGGGCTGAGCACCGGCAGCAGCTTGGCTCGGCGGGGGCTGTTTCCCATCAGAGCTCAGGCTGCTCTCACTCATGTTGCAGGAGAGTCTCCGCTTCTCGTCCTGGGGCACAGAGGGGAGGCTCAGCACCTCGGGGGCCAGGCTGGATGGCAGCCCCTGCAGCCCTGGGTCTCCAGCCTCGTGCCCCTCCAGCCCCTGCTCCTGCCCTCCCTGCAGCAGGGGCTGCCACCAGCCCCCCGAGGGGTCCCATCTGGGCTGGGGGCTGGTGCTGCAAGCAGGGCCAGGGGCTCTGGGTGCAGCAGGACACCCAGGGGAGTGCAAGCAGGGCACCAGGGTGGCACCAGGCCTGTGCTGAGCATCACCTTGGGCTCTGGCAGCTCCGAGATGGACTGGCGTGGGTCCTGCCGCCGGGGCCCGAAGAAGGAGCTGGCGCGGTTCTCCTTGCGCTCATTCCTGTGGTCCTCGCTCTCAGAGGGGCGGGGGGCAGGCTTTGGGGTTGGGGGTGCCTCCGTGCTGTGGGGTGACTGGGACAGGTGAGGGGCAGCAGAGGAAGGAGGAGCAGGGCTACGCCATGGACCAGCTGGAGCATCACTGGGAGCGGCTGCGCTCAGCCAGGCACCAGCAGCATCCATGGCAGAGCTCAGCAGGGGAGGTTTGGACAAGAGTGGATGGCTCAGGTGACAGCAGTGTCCAGGTGAGCCTGGGGGCTGCACATGGGGTGTCTCTCCTCCATGCCCCCCATGGCGGCCTGGCAGGACAGACCCCTGAGATGCACTTGGCATAAGGGGAAGGACAGAGGACTGGGGAGGTGGGAGAAAAGCACCTGGGGCAGGGGAGAGTGAGGAAGGCTCAGCAGGGAGGGGTGAGGGGGGTGAGAGGGGACAACCAGCACTCTCCCCCACAGCACTTGCCTGGCTCCAGCGTGGCTCAGCCGGTCCCAGTCAGGTACCCAGGCTATGGACCGGGGTCGTCCGCTCCGCCGGTCCTCAAAGAACATCTGAGAGACAGCCAGGAGGGATGAGAGGGGCAGAGCCTCCCCAGCCCATCCCTGGGTTCCACCAGGGCCAGCAGTGCCCTCTCTGACTAGTCCTGCTTCTGTGCCAGTGCCAGCCACCCCCAGCAGTGCTGTGCCCCCTCCTGGGGCAGGCAGGGACCCCGAGGTGCCCCATGCCCAGTGCCCCTCACCCTATTCCTGCTCCAGCTGTGGCCTCAGCCGGCTGCTCCCTGCTGCCCCACACCTGCATTGGCTTGTCCAGTGTCACCCCAATGGTGCCAGGCACTGCCCATGCCCACCACCGTGGCACTCACCATCTCCCGCACCCCGTACTGACTCTCCACCTTGGCCCGCAGCTGCTCGAAGCACTGCTCCATGCGCTCGTGGAAGGGCCGCAGGTCCTCTGTCACCTTCTGCCCGTGGATCCGGATGCCCTCTGCCAGCAGCGGGATCTGTGGGGGAACGGGGCCTTGTGGGGTTCCCTGGGATGGGGAGGGACAGGGGACACCGGGGATAGCTGTCCCCACCAGAGGGATGCTGCCCCTGTTACCTGCCAGGCGATCAGGTCCTTCAGCTTCTTGATGTTCACTTCATCCTCAGGGTGCTCCTGCATGTAGGACTCCTGGAAAAAAGCCTGCAGCGACCCTCCTCAGTCCCACTGCTGGGCTGGCCCAGCTCCACACAGGCTGGGATGGCAGAGTGGTGCCAGTGCCAGTCCTGGGTGTGCCCAGCCGGCCCCGACGCAGCCCCTGGGTGTCCTCACCTTCTCATACTTGGCAAAGCCGCCCATGACAGCAGGGTCCACGATGCCGTTGAGCAGCATGGACAGAGGGTTGATGGGCAGGCTGGGGTCGTTCTGGTGCTTGTTGATCTCACTCATGATTTTCTCGTTGGTTTTCATCATGGTCTCGATGGCGTTTTGCAGGGGGGAGATGGTGATCTGTGTGCAGGGAGGGGTCAGTTCTTGCTGGCACAGCCACCTGCCCCTCCTCGTTAGGGCTGGCAGGGTGGGCTCTGCCCATGCCCACTGGAGGGATCTCTGGGGCTGCACATCCCACCCCATAAATCCCCTCAGACCTGGCAGGGCTGGGGCTGTGCCCACCAGGATCCTGGAAGGGCCCCACTGTCCCCCAGCCCCTCCTCACCGTTTCAGTGGAGGTCACAACGAACCAGCGCAGGATGCCAGGCAGGGGATAGGCTGTCCTGAAGGTTGTCCTCTCAATCCACATGTTCTGTGGGAAGAGCAGCAGTCACCCCCAACCCTCTTCCCATCACCCTGGGTCACCCCTGGCTGCCCCCTTGGCATGGGGGACTCCCACCTCCATGGGCACATAACTACCACCTTCCCCATCCCGGGGACTCTCTGTGTCTCCTCTGGACCCTTAGGTCCTTGCAGGGCCCCCCAGCCCTCCTGTCCCTCCTTTCTGGGGGTCCTGGCAGCCCCTCCCAGCACTCACTGCAAATTCATTGTCGGGATCATTCGGACCCTTCTTGAAGGGCCGTGAGTAGCTGAACCGCTGGACGTGGTTGGATTTGTAGAAGCTGTGGGAGGGAAGGGGCAGAGATGGGAGAGAATCCCCACTCCCATGGAGCAGAGCAGGGGTTCCCTGAGCTGGACACTCACTTGGTGATCTGCTCCGGGATGCTGCGGCCCTTGAGCCGGACCTTGGCTTCCTCCGCCGGCTGCACGGTGAAGCACTGGATGTCTGTGAGAGTGAAGGAGCCACGGGCACGCACTGGGGGATGGGGCTGCTGGGGAGAGGGGCTCCAGGGCCCGGAGGGGTAAACCCCAGGGGTACAGAGAGGCACTGCAGGAATTCCCACATGGAGAGGGATGGACAGGGACCGAGCCACCCTCCCAGCCCTGTCCCTGTGCACGGAGGATACACTGCCCTGGGGAGTCAGTGATGTCCTGGCCAGGGGGAGATGTGCTCTTCAGCTTCTCAGCATTGGGGAAGGGGCTCAGCAGCTGCATCTCGAAGTCCTCACGCCGCTCATACTCCTTGCCCCGGTAGATGAAGACTTTGTTCTGCAGGGGAGGAAGGTGACAGCTCATCCCAGTGCCATGGAGCGGGGCTGGCGAGCCCCAGAGCACTGGGGTGCTGATGCCAAGCAGGAGACACGCCCCCCCTAGAAAAAAATATCTCCCCAAGCCCAGGAACTAGAGAAAAAAGGAAGAAGGCACATGGAGAATCAGGATTGGTGCCAGCCAAGCAATGTCACTAAGGACAAATCCTGCCTGACAAATTCGGTGGCTTCTACAAGGGTGTGGCAGCGTGGAGGGATGAGGGGAGAGTGACTGGACTTGTGCAAACCACCTGACCTTGTCCCCAGGACAGGCGTGGATGGGACAGACGCTGGGTAAGGAATGGGCTGGACGATGACACTCAGAGTTGTGGCCCACAGCTCCACACCCACGTGGACACCAGTGAGGAGTGGGTTTCCTTGGGTACGGAGGTGGCAGGTGTGGAGCTGCTCCTGGCTCTGCTTACCCGGAGGAAGGTGGGGAAGCCCTGCCCGTAGTACCCCACGGCAAAGTAATCCGGGCTGGGCCGCAGCACCTTCAGGATCTTCTCATAGAACTTTGCTTCTCGTTGCTGCAGGGAAGAGAGGCAGGATGGGGACAGGATGGGGCCCTGCAGACCCCAATTCTCCCCAGCTCATCCCCACCATCCTGCCCTGCCAGCAGCACCCCCAACCCGGCCAGGCACCCACCAGAATGTCACTCAGCATTTCATAGTCGAACAGGTGGCTCTCATACTGCTCCGCCAGCTCCTTGCAGATGTGGATGGCCTCCTCCCACATCTGGAGAAGAGAGGGGCCAGGACAGGGCCCCCCGGTGCAGGGTGAGCTGTGGAAGGGGGCACTGGGGATTTCCAGCACAGACAGGATGGGATAGGGATGGGACCAAGGACAGTGGCTGTGGGGTGAACCATCCAGCCCAGGCTCACTGCAGGGCAGCTCCAGCCCCACTGCAGCAGTGGGGAGAGTGAGGAGCTGTGCTGAGGATGAGGTTTGGGAGCTTGGAACAGGGGGCAGCGGTGTCAAGGGGGCCAGGTTTGCCCTAAGCCAGCCCAGCTCCCTCCAGCTGCGAGGGCTCGGGGGCTGCAGGGTCTGTAGGGGCAGGTGGCCACACTCACCTTGCCCTGGTCGAAATATTCGATGATCTGGTTGTACAGAGCCTCCTTCAGCTGGCGCTGGGTGTGCAGGTGGGGGCCGTGCGGGCCCGGCACGGGGGCTGCATTCGACTCCTCTGACCACTGCACAAGGGAGCAGGGACCTGTCAGACCAAGCCCAAAGGGCTGCCCACCCTCCACAGCCCCCCCGTGCCCACCGTGAGCAGCCGGGCGTGCAGCAGCAGCGTGTAGGCTCCCTCCGTGTAGTTCTCGTAGCTGATGTGCAGATCCTTCAGCTTGTACAGGTACCTGGGAGTGACAGTCCCACGCGTGGGGCATGACAGCCAGCACGGTTTGGGGGCAGAGCCCCGTCACCCTGCCCCTCAGGCTGCTCTGCCAACCCCATCCCACTGGGAACGCTCGGGACGCCCCACCCCGGGTGCTGCCGGTGCCCTCAGGGCTGTGCTCACCTGATGTACATGGCCTGGCGGTCGATCTCCTTGTAGAAGTTCTGTGGAAGGGCAGACGAGGCCGTTTGGGTGGTGGCACATGCCACAGCCCCCCACACTGCCACCCTCTGGGTCACGGTGCTGCCAGGACCGTCCCCACACAGGGAGGGGGTTGGCCATGGCCCTGGGGAGCTGCACGGTGACTCCCAAGGGACATCGGCTCTGGCACCGTGTGCACCCCATCTCTGCTGTGCCAGGGGCACCGTGGGGATTTGGGGGGATTAGGGACAAGCCCTACCAGCCGTGGGGACCTGGGGAAGCGTGGGAACAAGCCCTGGTTGTCCCAGGGAGCTGGGGACAGGGGGATGAGCCCTGCCAGCCTCGGGGAGCTGGTGCAGGGCACAAGTGCCCACCAGGAGGTTGACGGTGCAGCTCATGCTGTAGGTCTTGTTGTCGTCGTTCATGACAGCCCGGTAGTCCAGGAGCCGCTCCAGGAGCTCGCTCACCAGCTTCACAAAATCCTCTCCAGGCTTGGCCAGCTCGGGGTGGCTCTGGCAGCAGCTCAGCAGGCTGGGGAGGACAAGGGGACACGGGTCAGCTCTGCAGTGCTCCCACCACTGCCCTGCTCAGCACCAGAGGGCAGGGGCAAAGCTGGGGCAGAGCAGGGGCATCACCCGGGGCAGGAGTAATTCCTGGGGCAGAGATAACACCTGGGGCAGCGGCATCACCTGAGGCAGAGGGTAATTCCTGGGGCAGGACAAGGGTAATTCCTAGGGCAGGGGCATCCTCTGGGACAGAGGTGACAGCTGGGGCAGGCAGGGGCCGGCTGGCTGGGCCAGCAGAGATGTGCAGGGGGCACACGGTGGTGCTCAGGCACCAGCCTTCCTCCTCGCTGGTCCCTTTCCCCCCCGGGGCACAGCGTGAGGAGGAGTGGGATGGCAGGGAATGGTGACAGCAAAGGGTCGTGCCCTGGGGAGAAGGCGGCAGGAGCATCACTGCACACTCACATGCTCTTGAAAAGCTGCATGTACTGCTCGTCCCCCCGGCCGCCCTCCACCTCGCTGTCCAGCCTGCGCAGGATCTCGTCCTCAAACTGTGGAGAGGGGATGAGGACGGGCTGAGCTTGGAGCAGCTCCTCCCCAGAGACCGGGAGAGGGGTCCGCAGAGATGCGTCCCGTCCCCCATCCCAGGCCATGCCACTCCCCTGGCGTGGGTGGTTCCCACAACATCCCAGCCCATCCTGCTCCCCCAGGGGCAGCCTTGTCCCTCACCCGGCTGAAGCTGCCGGTGAGCCGCTGCTCGCAGAGCATCATGTCGAAGAAGATGGGGATGGTGGACCTGCGCAGCTCCAGCTCCGGCACCAGCGTCATCTCCAGGATGGGGCCCACCATGCCCGGGATGAACTTGATCTTGTGGCAGCCTGGGAGGACAGGGAGGGCTGGGGGAGAAGATCCACACCCACGTAGGCTCCCGTGTCCACACCAGCAACACCCCGCTCCCCACAGCCGCTCTGAGGACGGCGCTGATGGATATCAGCCCACGGAGATCCATAAATCCCCCATCACTGCACAGCGCGGCTCACCGAGGCTGTACCACATGTCCCGGATGGACGCTCCGATCGTGGCTCTCATGTCCCCATACCTGCCGGGACAGAGGTCAGTCAGCATCGCTCTGCAGCTCCGGGTGCGGCACAGCCCAGCCGGCTCATCCAAAAATCCCTGACCTCGTGGCACGGTGGCAGCCCGGGGCAGGGACCCGAGGCGTGGCCGGCCGGGCGGGGTGGGGACTCACTTGGCCAGGATACTGTTGCGCTTGGCCGGGGAGAAATTCTCCAGCTGCAGCGACTCCTGGGTGAGGAAAGCCACGGCCAGGTGGAAATAGTTGTTCCAAAGCTGAGGTGGAAGCACAGGGATGAGTGCCAGGCTGGGTGGCACAGTGGGCTGGGGACCGGGCTGGGTCCTCTCCTAATCCCCCACGGAGGCAGTGCCCACCCACCTGCAGCTCGAAGTCGCTGTTGCTCAGGAACATCTCGGTCAAAGTCGCGGCAAACTGGTTGATGGCACGCAGGAACTCCCTGGGGGTGAGAGGCCGTGGGTGCTGAGTGAGGGCAGTGCCCACTGCCCAGCCTGGTGTGCCCACCACCGCCGCACAGAAGGGGAGAGGTCCTTTGTGCCCATCTCAGTGCAGCCAAACGCTGTCCAGCGCACCAGTCCTGCACGTCCAGAGCCGTGCTCCAGTGTCCACCTGCCCCGAGGCATCCCAGGTGCTCACACCCAGCCCCAGTGTCCTCCTGCAGGTCCCTCCCCAGGCCCTCACCGGTTCTGCACCATGTTCATCACCACCCAGTCCCCGGGATACACTGTCTTCCCAATCAGGTCCTTGAAAAGGATGAAAGTCTCCATGAGGAAGTCCTGCAAGGGAGGAAGAGCTATCAGGAGCCGTGTTGGACCGCAGTGCCCTCTGCAGGGATGCTGTGAGGGAGGCGCTGGTGCCGGAGGGCCCGGCGTTGCCGTGGGGCAGCACTCACCATCAGCTCAGGCCGGGAGGGGAAGGCCTGGATGTAGGTGCTGTAGTGGTCCTTGTCCATCTGGCTCAGGATGGCGGCCATGCAGGCCACGTAGTGGCTCTGGGGGAGAGGAGGGAGCTGGTCAGGCGCTGCTGGCACCACGGTGTTCCTGCAGCCGGCACCATGGAACTGTCCGTGTTCCTCCAGTAGGTTCATACCTTGGAGCCCCCAATGCCCCAGGGTTTGTTTGCCCCCTACCCACCCTGGTCTCTTCTTCCCCAGCTCCCCAGACCTCTTCTCCTGCCCCTTCATGCCCAGTTCCATGTCCAGACTGTGTATCCCACTCCAGGGATGGGACGGCTCCTGCACCCACCGTGATGCCAGGGGGATATAGGTATAACTACAGAGTGACACTCAAGCACCTCTGTCATTTTTGGGGTAATTTAAGGCCATCTGTGGATGTAAGGGCATTTTGGAAATGGCAAACAGGTTCCTCCTGGAGTGTCTCCGGTGAAGGGTCCCAAACTGAGCCCTTAGCTCCACTCCAGGAGGCTCCCAGCTTTGCAGTGAGATGAGTGGGGTGTGCACGAGTGGGATGCTGCACAGAAAGCTGTCCCAGAAGCACGTTCGAGGCTGGAAACTGCGGGAAAGGGCAGCTGTTTCTGGGGCAAGAGCATTGTCTGGCAGGCTCAGGAGGAGTGACGGCCCTGCCAAGCCCCGGTGTCACTGACGGAGCTTTGTGGGTGGCTTCAGGTGCCAGCCCTTCCCTGGATGCTGCCGTGCCGTGAGTCCTGTGAGGGCAGCACCGGGCGCTGGGCACCGTTGCACATCCCGGCCCAGCCCCAGGCCAGACCTTGCCAACCACAAGGAGACCAAAGCGGACTGTTCGGGGAGGGATGTGACTGCTGCTGGTGATCAAGGGCTCCAGCTTCGCACCACCAGCCCCTGGGCAGCCCCGGGAGCTCCTCGGCATGGGGCGTAGCCCACCGGGGGCTGCTGCGGGGAAGAAAAGTGCTGCCACGGCCAGCCCTGGCTACGAGCGGGTTTGCAGGGAATTCTCCTGTGGGAAGCAAACGGATCAAACCCCAGCAGCTCCCGCTCCTTCGGGAATCCATGTGGTGCCACTGCCCCGCGCAGCAGCACCGGCACGCCGGGGGCCCGCGGGACCGGGGCGCGCAGCCACCGCACCGCTCGGGCAGCGCCCGTCCGGTACCGGGACCGGGGTTGCCCCGGCTCTCCTCCGAGCCCCGCAGCTCGGGGTCTCGGCTCCCGGGCGCGCTCCCCACCGCGGGGCTCCGCCCCCCGCCCCGCTCCGCCCCCGCCGGCTCCGCCCCG
>VWZT01001717.1:7632-35568 GCA_013397055.1 Pachycephala philippinensis
TGCCCTCCCAGGGACAGGGATCTCTGACTCTGGGGCTGCCCTCCCAGGGACAGGGATCTCTGACTCTCAGGGCTGATCGGGATCCCCAGGGCCCAGGGGTGTCTGGTGACACGAGCAGGTTTGATGTTCCTTGGAGGGATCATCACTGGGGGATGGGCCGGGCATGTGCTGGGCTTTGTGTCCATAATTTGTGTGTTTGTGTGCACAAACACAATTAGATATGCACATATGTGTGGGGCTGCAGCAGGGGGGCTTCCCAGGCACATGGATATTTACAGAAATTAATTTTAAATACAGGCTTTTTGTCCCAGCACACACAGGGCACAAAACACTTCCCTGAGTGTCCACACACACACAAGAAGGGACACGTGGGTGCTCCCAGATGAACAGCACATCCACATTTCTCATTCCTTCCTCTTTAGGAATGTTCACTCACACTGTGTCACTCAATTCCAGTACAGACCAAGGACAATATTCCTGGGAGCTGCCTCATCCTGACCCATCCCTGAACTCAGCATCACCAGGAATGCACATCCACATCTTTGTTTAACTGTACACCTGTCCCAACACCACAGCGGGGTCAGGACCTTTGGGGGCACCAGGGGAGAGCTGCAGGTCCCGTTCACTTCAGGAACAAACCGGTGAATCCCTCTGAAAAGTGCTGATTCCGTGTGTTAATGCTCCATGCTCAGAGGGAACAGGGAAGATTTGCCTCATCTGGGGACCGTGGTTGATTTCATAAAGGGCATTGAGTGAATAAAGCATCTCAGATTTAGGTGTTAGCATTAATTAATGGCATCTCCAGCCCTGAACAACACATGGGTTTGACCTGGGAAAACACGGAACAACCAGAAACCTCGCTCCTGTTATTTATCACTTCTGCTGGAGATGGCCCAACTCTTGGCTATTGGGACAAACATCTGCTGTGGAACCCATCAGCCAGCAACGAGCATTTGCTCCTAATTAATACAAATTTGTTTCCTTCCCCAGTCCCAGCAGGCCCCAGGTCCCCTCTCCTGGGCTATTGGCAGCAGCAGCATCACCAGCCACACCTCCGGACCTGACAGCAGCTCTGGGGTAACCCAGGGCAAACCCAGCGTAAACCCTGCACTGCAAACCCAGCTCTGCAACCCCAGCACTGCAACCCCAGCACTGCAACCCCAGCACTGCAACCCCAGCACTGCAACCCCAGCACTGCAACCCCAGCACTGCAACCCCAGCACTGCAACCCCAGCACTGCAACCCCAGCACTGCAACCCCAGCACTGCAACCCCAGCACTGCAACCCCAGCACTGCAACCCCAGCACTGCAACCCCAGCACTGCAACCCCAGCACTGCAACCCCAGCACTGCAACCCCAGCACTGCAACCCCAGCACTGCAACCCCAGCACTGCAACCCCAGCACTGCAACCCCAGCACTGCAACCCCAGCACTGCAACCCCAGCACTGCAACCCCAGCACTGCAACCCCAGCACTGCAACCCCAGCACTGCAACCCCAGCACTGCAACCCCAGCACTGCAACCCCAGCACTGCAACCCCAGCACTGCAACCCCAGCACTGCAACCCCAGCACTGCAACCCCAGCACTGCAACCCCAGCACTGCAACCCCAGCACTGCAACCCCAGCACTGCAACCCCAGCACTGCAACCCCAGCACTGCAACCCCAGCACTGCAACCCCAGCACTGCAACCCCAGCACTGCAACCCCAGCACTGCAACCCCAGCACTGCAACCCCAGCACTGCAACCCCAGCACTGCAACCCCAGCACTGCAACCCCAGCACTGCAACCCCAGCACTGCAACCCCAGCACTGCAACCCCAGCACTGCAACCCCAGCACTGCAACCCCAGCACTGCAACCCCAGCACTGCAACCCCAGCACTGCAACCCCAGCACTGCAACCCCAGCACTGCAACCCCAGCACTGCAACCCCAGCACTGCAACCCCAGCACTGCAACCCCAGCACTGCAACCCCAGCACTGCAACCCCAGCACTGCAACCCCAGCACTGCAACCCCAGCACTGCAACCCCAGCACTGCAACCCCAGCACTGCAACCCCAGCACTGCAACCCCAGCACTGCAACCCCAGCACTGCAACCCCAGCACTGCAACCCCAGCACTGCAACCCCAGCACTGCAACCCCAGCACTGCAACCCCAGCACTGCAACCCCAGCACTGCAACCCCAGCACTGCAACCCCAGCACTGCAACCCCAGCACTGCAACCCCAGCACTGCAACCCCAGCACTGCAACCCCAGCACTGCAACCCCAGCACTGCAACCCCAGCACTGCAACCCCAGCACTGCAACCCCAGCACTGCAACCCCAGCACTGCAACCCCAGCACTGCAACCCCAGCACTGCAACCCCAGCACTGCAACCCCAGCACTGCAACCCCAGCACTGCAACCCCAGCACTGCAACCCCAGCACTGCAACCCCAGCACTGCAACCCCAGCACTGCAACCCCAGCACTGCAACCCCAGCACTGCAACCCCAGCACTGCAACCCCAGCACTGCAACCCCAGCACTGCAACCCCAGCACTGCAACCCCAGCACTGCAACCCCAGCACTGCAACCCCAGCACTGCAACCCCAGCACTGCAACCCCAGCACTGCAACCCCAGCACTGCAACCCCAGCACTGCAACCCCAGCACTGCAACCCCAGCACTGCAACCCCAGCACTGCAACCCCAGCACTGCAAACCCAGCCCTGCAAACCCTGCCAGAGCTCCCGGCTGGCTCCAGGGGTGGTGGTGACTTGCAGGCCCAGCTGTGTTGTACCATCACCCTCCTGCACTCCTTTTCCTTCCCGAGGATCCTGTACCTCCCCTTCCCACCCGCTGGGATTTGTCAGAGTTTAGGACCAAGTATTCCTGAGCCATGGACTGAGCAGGGTGGACACTCAGGGAATGCTGGCACCCAGAGCACCCAAAAACCCCAAAGCCCCAGCCTGGGGTCACCCCTGAGCTGCTCTGTGCAGAAGAAGGCCTGGGACTGAGCACTGCCTTCATCTGGAGGAGTTCCCTGCTGGGATGGCATCACAGCAGTCCCGGCAGTGAGCTGTCCCTCCAGGGTGTGAAGCTGGAATAAACCTTATTCTTTCAAGATCCAGAGCTTAAATTTCAAAGTGAGATGTGTGTGTAATCCCCCCAGGCTGCTTTGAAACCCCAGCCGGTGTTTGCAGAAGGAACTGGTCATTTTTCTACTCCTGGCCTCAGCAAGGCAGAGCCTGGGGATTGGCTTTTTCCAAATGTTGATACCATGAAATTGCAATTGGCTGGGACGGAGGGAGGCTGCAGTTAGTGCAGAAATATGTGCAGGGGTTTCTGCTTGCTGGCTCCAGAGGCTCGAGTGGGGCTGGTCAGCGACTGCTCCAGGAGGAAACACAATAATCATCACTCAGAATGGCCAGGCACAGGGAGAGCAGAGTCTGGCTTGTTTGTCAGCCCTGCTTTATCCATCTTCTCGGGATTGTCCTGGGAAATGAAGACATCCCAGGCCGGGCTCAGCTGGGGTAAACGGTGCAAATGTTCGTGGCTGTGCCCAAGATGATTTCTACCTGGTAAAGATCTGCCCCTTGATCTCCAAAGCCAAAGGAACAGAAGCTCCTGTGTTTGCAGCGGGGTGGTTGGAACGTTTAATTCGATTCTGTCGTCTGTCAGAACAGCAGGCGGAGGGGAGGAATGTGCTGGTGTCATATGGAAACCACGGCTCGATGACGGACAAAATTAAATCCTTGCATTTGGACATAAACCATGGTAACACAAAATATGCAGCGAGTCAGGCTTGCTTTGCAGTGCTGAAAACACAAGGCCCCACTTGGCAGGCTGAAGAGGGGATATTAGTCAGATTTAGACATGGTTTTCTTTGTTTTATTGAAGGATAAATAATTATGTGCTGAGATATTCCAGACTCATGTTAGCACAGCTCTGTGTGAACCACAGCGGAGGATGCTGTGAGAAGGGGAAGGACTGAAGGTCCTTTCGCCTACAAACTCTCTGGGAATTCTGGAAAAGTTTTGTGATTTGCTTCTGGAAAACAACCCCGAAGTTTGCTCACAATGCACAGAATCACAGAGTTGTTTGGGTTGGAGAAAACCTCTGAATTATCGAGCCCAGCCCTTCCCCAGCACTGCCAAGGCCACCACCAGAACCTGACATGCTGCTCTCCGCACATCAAACCTTCCAAGGGTTTTCTCTCCTGGCATTCCTGAGGTAACACGGGTTCAGGGTGTCCCTGCAGGGTCAGCTCCGTGCTCCTGCTCCAGCTGGGGACCCCAGGAGCAGCTGCTGGGCCCCCCACGCCCCCGGGCTCCCATGCCAGTGCCAGTGGCCAGCTCTGGCTCACACAGGGAGATTTGGGGGAAGTTCCGCTGTGATGTGGGAGCATTTCTTACTTGATTGAAAGAAATGTCTGTGCAGAACAACAGACAAAACCGATTTGTCACAACCCTTTTCTTTCTCAGTGCAAGGATTCTGACAGGGGTTTATTGAATACACCCAAACGTGCTGAGCAGCTCACGGTGGCACTCAGGAAATCCCTGCTCTGCCCCACGGCTCCTGTGCTCCCCGAGCTCCCAGGGGCTGCTCCTGCTTTGTTTTGGGTGAAACCCCAGTGTGAAAAGTGCCCACGCTGGAGGATCCGAGGTGTTCCAGCCCTGTCCCACTGCCACGCTCCTCTGTTCATTCATCTTGTGCATCCTCGTGGCACAGGAGCTGCCCTGCTTCTGGTTTGGGTTTTGACCACCCCTGTGCTCCCTCCCCAGCATCTCCACCCCAGCTGCTGCTCTCAGCGTGATTTACGAGCTCCTGCACAGTGAAATCTGCATTTCTGGTGCCTGCCAGCACTAATGGAGCGTGCAGAGATCTGACAATATTGACTGATCTTAGTCACTTGTGTTTCTCTCTCCTGATCAGCCTCCTCCGCTGCCAAAGGAATTTTAAAAGAAAAAAAGTGGAAGGTGAAAGGCACAATTCACTGAAGAAGATCTGGAACAGGCTTTTTCTAGAAGAAAAGCTGCTCTGGTGCCTGCCCTCCAGGTCTGAGCTCTGGTTTGCACCACCCTAGGCTGCTGCAGAGCCCAGGGTCAGATGGAACCTGTAAATCTGTCTGGAGAGGGCAGGGGACAGCAGAGTCACCCAGCAGGGTGAGCGTCCCTGGGGATGGGATCAGGCTCAGCAGCACAGGCACCACGTGGGGCTGGATTTCACATCCCCTGACGCTCTGCTCCAGGGGTTTGCTCATTAACAGGGCTCTGATTCCGCTGTTGGAACTCCTGGTAAGTGGTTCCTTCGGCAAGGATCCAGCAAAGCACTTAGGCAAATTCATAAATTTATGTCCCATTGACTTCTGTGCAACTATTTATGTGCTCCGAGTCGTGAGTGTCTTAAATGCATTTCCAGATTGGGCCCCGTGCTCACCAGGCTCTCTGCAGCCTCGTAAAGCCCAGGCTCTCAGCATCCAGCAGCTCAGGCTCCCATTTCCCCTCACCCCTCAGCAATGCAGAATGCAACGGCAGGAAATGCTCTTAAAAAACAGAAAAGTTTTAGCTCTGAGCTTCTAATAATTCTGGAGAGCAGCCGCGTTTTGACACATTAAAAGAAACAAAAAAGCACGGAAGTGATGGCTGTCAACTGAGTTCATGCCTTTGGGAGAGCCTCCTCTGGCCAGCGAGTCAAAACTGCCTCCCACATCCCATTAAGGCAGATGAATCGAGGAGTTGGGAGCATCTTTGCATTAATCAATTCTTTTTCAGAAGTGCTAATTTCATTTCTTGCAGGCACCGGGCACCCCGGAGTATGAGAACGTGCTGCTCTCGCCCCTGTGTGATTCCTGCTCTGCCCTTTCCTCTGCAGCTGCAGCACAACGCAGCCTTTAGCCCATCAAACATCCCAAACCCCAACGTGGCGCCCTGCAGAAAATGATTTACAGTCAGCTCGAGCCGCTCTTAATAGAAGTGGTAATTTCATCAAACTAAAAGCAGTGGTGATTTATTTTTAATTATAATTACTCTTTCAGTGCAGGAAGCGGAGCTGTGAGTGGGGTTTGCATTTCCTGCCCTGTGTGTCCTGGCCCTGCACACGAGCTGCCTACAGGGAGCAAGCTCTGCACCACTCCCTGGCTGCATTTCTGGGCAATCCTGCATTAAATATGCTCCAGGTTGTGTCTGTGACTGGAACAAACAGGATTTTGGGTTTGTTTTGGGGCTTTTGCACTCCCTGACAGCAACCAGGAGTATCCAGCAGCACAATGTGGAACACCTCAAACTTTTCTCCAAAGAAAAAATTGCAAAGCTTAAAATCACAGATTTGCTTATGAAGTCGCAGGGGTGAGAGTGGCTGATCCAGTGGGAACTGCCAGGAGGGACCAGTCCAGACCTCGCTGGGATTTCCACACTCTGGGTGAAGCCCTGCCTGTTCCAGGCCACCCCCTCCCATCCTCCCTGCCCACGTATTTCATGTGCTGACTGTGAAACATCAGCTGCACAGCTCGGCCGGGAGATGAGGCCCGTGGGGCGGGGAGTGAGGCACTCAGAGGCTGGATCTCACAGAGCACAGAGATTAAACACGCGCTGACGTCTGGAAGTGAAATCCCCAGGGGCCATGGAACGCGTTCCCAAAGCTGAAAGGATGCTCAGCCAGCCCTGTTTTCATCACCCCTGTCTCTCAGCACCCAGCCAACACACTCGGCAGCCCCGTGGAGACGAGGTATTACAGGGATCATGCAGCCCAGGGAAGCACAAAAGTGATTGCAAATGTTCTAATCTCATTAATCTGCTTCTTCTCCCCAAAGATGCTCAAAGCTCAGGCCAGATCCTCCGCTGGCAAGTGAAGCAGGAAAGCACTTAAATAAGACCTTAAATTTAAGCTCGTGTTTGAATTCTATTTACCACAAAGTTCATTTGAAGATAGAGTCATGCTAAAACAATATTTCTAAGCAAAAAAGCCCTCACTTGAGCCAGAGCCTTTGCAATATAAACAGAGCTAATCTGTTCTAGATGAGGATTTTCTGCTTTGGGGCTTCTTTCCCACTCTCCCGAGCCCCTTTCAACCAGCAAAGGGAGCAGAATTTGGGGCTTTGGTGCCTTGCCTCAGCAAACCAATTCTACTTGGATTTTGCATATTTAACTAACTGCTGGAAAAACCACAGTGAACCAGTTTGTCACCAGGATGTAACACAAGCAAAACAAAAATTGCTGTAATAATTAACTGGAAGCTTTACAGCCCCAAAAGACCCGTTTTCCTTGATCCTTTTTTCTCTCCCTGCCATTACTTGGGAACTGCAGGCACTGCAGTGGTTTAGGGTGTTATGAGGATTGATAAATCCAGGTAAAAATTAATGAATCCAGGTAAAATTAATGTATCCAGGAGAACCAGGCAGTGTAAACCCGCATAATGTCATCACCTCCAGACACCCCGATTAAAGTGTTACTCTTATCTAAGTTATTATCACGGGCTCCTAATCCGAGAGGCAGAATTCAAACCTCTGCTGCAGAGGGAAAATTCCCGACTCTGGGCGCTGTTCCCAGTGGGATGGGCAGGGTTCCACACACACGGGGCTGCTCCCCAGCTCCCAGCTGAGCCCCGTGTGCAGGGGGAGCCCAGCGGGGTGTGCCCGGCCGGGGTCACCGCTCGGACCCTGCTGGTGCCCGGCCGCGGTCACAGCTCGGACCCTGCTGGTGCCCGGCCGGGGTCACTGCTCGGACCCTGCTGGTGCCCGGCCGGGGTCACCGCTCAGACACTGCTGGTGCCCGGCCGGGGTCACTGCCCGGACACTGGTGGTGCAGAGCTGGACAATCTCTGCCCACTCGGCCGCTCCTGCCGCGGTCACTGCCCGGACACTGGTGGTGCAGAGCTGGACAATCTCTGCCCACTCGGCCGCTCCTGCCGCGGTCACAGCACGGTCCCCGTGTCCCCGAGCCCCTCAGGTGTGACAAACCAGCCCCGTGCCCATGCTGGGGAGCAGCCCCCGTGCCCAGCTGGGGCTGCAGGTGCCGGCAGCTCCCCGGGCTCTGCGTTAGGGCCGTGATTGCCACCGACAGTGGGAACGGCAGCCCCGTAATGGGACAGCGGCACCGGGGGCGCGGAGGCAGAGGGTAAGGAGACGTTAATATGTGCAGTCAGCTTCCATCGCGCACTCTGCGAGTGTGCTGGTATGAGTGGTTCTGACACCCTGAACATAAACCAGATGGCCCCTTTCTTACGCCATATCATGCAAAGAGAGATTTGAATTAATTCATGTAGAAATCATGACAATTCTGTTGCTGTTGGAACTCACTATAGCGGACAGGGTGGCAGGAGATTATGCTGAATTTTTAACTTATAAAATACTAGTGACAGATGTCACTGCCTGTTCTCCTTTGTTGTTTCTCATCCTTTCTCCATCCCCTAGTGCCCTCCTGCCCTTCTCCAGAACTTTACCGCTGGACTGCAGTGCTCACAAACTTATTTAAATACACTTTTGTGCAGAACTTTACACACCGTGTGTACAGAAAGATCCACCAACCCCAGAGGTGTGGGCCTGAAACACAAACACGCCGGGGTAAAGGAGATTTCATATTTCAGCCAACTCCACCTCCAGCCCTTTTGAAATCCCATCCCCAATCAATAACGCTTTCCTGGCCGTGGGGATCGATGACCCGGGCAGGCAGCAGCGGGCAGGAGACGCAGGGAGGCAGGGATTCCGTCAGGAAAGGGCCGTGCCCGGGTCCTGCCGAGCTGTCTCTGCCCGCCGGGCACTCCCAGCTCCCGCTCAGGGATGCAGTGGCGCGGACACCTGATCTGTCCAGCTGTCCAGCGAGCTGTGGCAGCAGGAGCAGCTCCTGGCCAGGGCTCTGCAGCTCCGAGCTCAGCATCCCTGGGCGGGGCGCTGCCGTGGGGACACCCCGCTCTCCCTGTCCCTGTCCCCCTCTCTCCTCCCTCGCAGTTCCAGCACCGGAGTCCCGGCAGGGCTGGGCCAGCGCACAGAGGCAGCGGGTGTGGGGCCCTAATCGCCGCCTCCCTGAGGATGCCCAGGGCTTTTCCCAGCTCCTGCCGGGGCTGGCAGCGCTGCCGGGCTCCGCGGAGCCCCTCGCAGGAGCAGCGCGCCCGCGTTTCCTCCGCGCCCCCTCCCCTCCGCTTTCCTTCCACTGGGAACTTTCTCCTCCGCCTTCCCCTCCATCCCCCTCCGAACCTGAATGAACACTTCTTTCAGTAATGGGTTTTTTCCACCTGGTTGAGTCGATGAAAGGTTTATGAGTTGACATTCAGTGCGAGGAGAACAAAGCGAGCGCGGGCTGTGCGTGCGCGGGGGCGGGGACGGGCGCGACAGGGCTGCTGAAAACTTTATTACAAACTGAGAGGCGCTGGGAGCCATAAATCAGCCGATGCTCCCTGCAAACCCCCGGGAAGCTGCCACGGCACAACAGAGGACACGACACGAGGTTGGGCACCAGTGGGCTCCAGTGAGCTGCGCTGGGCTGCTGGGAGGAGGGAGAGGAAGGAGGAGGAGGAGGATGACGCTTGCTCAGCACCCAGCTCTCACTGGTCCCACATCCCCGTGCCAGACACGGACGTCCAGACTCCCCACCTCAAATCCCAGAAAGGTTTGGATAGGAAGGGACCTTAAATCCCATCCGGTCCCACCCCATGCCATGGCAGGGACACCTTCCACAAGCCCGGGCTGCCCCAAGCCCCGTCCAGCCTGGCCTGGAAATCTGAGTTCCAGAGGAGATTTCCAGAGGCAGGGACTGCTCTGTACGGCCCAGCTCGGGGGGAAAATCAGCTCCAGGCAAGAAGCTGCCCCTCGGACAGCTGCCCACGCTGCCCCTCCGTGCCCTGTCCCGGTTCCACCCAGGCCGTTCAGGCTTTGCTCCCATTCCGCCTCTCCCCAGGTGAGAGCCGGCAGCTCCTGTTTACCAACACAGAGCCGAGCAGCAGCTTGCTGCGAGTGTTTGAAAACACCGCACCCAAAACAAACAAACAAAAGGCTTTCAGCTGGTATTTGTTAGGAAACCAGCGTTAACAGGCTCACAGTTATGAAAAGCACCTTTAGCAACACGAGCGGAATGATTTTTGCTTTGCATTACAGAGGAGGGGAGAAGGAGCGGAGCTGCCACCAGCTGAGCCCGCGGAACGAGCGGGAGGCGCGTTGTCTCAGCGGCTCTGGGGCTCGCACACGGCACCAGCACCACCACAGGGTGCCCCCAAACCGGCCTGGCTGACCCCAAACCGGCCTGGCTGACCCCAAACCAGCCTGGCTGACCCCAAACCGGCCTGGCTGGCCCCAGGACCCCCCCACACCTGCAGCAGGCCGGGGCTGCCTCGAGGGGAGCGAGAGCATCTCCCCTCCGCCATCCCCTCGCTCCACGGGGAGCGCGCAGCATCCTCCCGCTTTTCTGTCACGCTGGAAGCACCTCGGTTCCTCCGGCCCCTTCCAGCACCAGCCTCGGTTCTGCTCTAATTTAGGCTGTTAATTAGCAGTGTCTGCGCCGAGGTGAGCGCTGTCTGGGGCAGCAGGAGCCCACTCCCAGGCTGTGCCGGGGATCGCTCCCGGGCCGGGGATGCGGGGCTCGGAGCGGGTCCCACCCGGGGTCACAGAGCCCCGCTCTCCCAGCGCCGCCTCTCCCCCGCATCCCCGCGCTGTGCACAAAGGCGAACACGTTTCTATTTTAAACCCCGATCCAAGGCCACTGGCTGCCTTTTGGAGTGCGGATGTCCTGGAAATGTCACCGCAGAGCAGTGTGCTCAAGAGATTAGAGCCGCTCCAGCTCGCAAATGACAGAGGACAGTCACAGATGTTACTGTAGCCATGGGGTCACACACAGTTGCTCAGGCTTAACTTGTTGAATTGCATTTAAAAAAAAAAAAAAAGGAAAAGGAAAAGGGGCAAATGCTGAAAGACTCTGAGCAGCTGCGACTTTGCTCAGGTTTTATCCCAGATAAATAAATCCTTTCCCCATAACAACCAGGAGCCATTATAAGCCTTGGAGAGATGACTTTAAATAACTGAACTCCCGGGCCAAAATACGCTCAATATTTGCAGCCTTGCTGTGCATGGAGCAGTGGAAGAGTTAACAGCTGCTGTGTGAGGAACTCCGGGATCAGCGTGGTGGGTGTGAGGCTCAGAGAACCTCTGCTCCAGCAGCACTGACGATATTTCCAGAGCAGACTCACACCATGGGATGCTGCCATTTTTATGTGCCTCATTTGAGAGCTGCTGATTTGCAGATAGCGAGAACCGAGCGGCTTTTACGTTTTTACAGAACCAGGTGCTTTTAAGATGTACCTTTAAAGTCAAAATCCGTTTTAAATCACCGCTGAGAGCCTTGGCTGGTGTCTAATTGTGCTTGCGGGCACTCGCTCTGAGGAGCAGCCCGAGCCCTGGCCTAGATCAGCAGGCAGTGACACGCATCCCTCACGCTAATGGGCTGCTCCTGGCTGTGCTGGGGAGAGGCACAGGGAAGGGCTGGGCAAAAGCGCTGAGATGTACTGCAAAAAACCCCAAAATAACAATCAGGTGCGACTCAGCTCCAGCCTGTGCTAACGCTGTGTTAATCATTGCTCCTTTTCTGGGCTCGCCTCTGCTCTGCGCTCCTGAGCAGCTCTGGTGCTCTGGAAAAGCAAAGTACAGGCGAGCTGGAATCTCTCATCAGCCCCCAGTTCGTGGGGTTTGAGCAAATCCTGCCCAGGCAGGGGGAACCCGGCGTTGGTCAGGGTCTGCCTGAGGAAAGCCAAGCAGAGGAAGGGACACAAATCACCTGGATATTGGAATTTTTCTGAGCAAAAGCTTGAATCGAGCACCAGAGCCAAGCACTGCTCCAGCAGGACAAGCCCAGACCCAGAGCTGAGCCCTGGGCCTGTGCTGGTGGCGCTTTCATCCTGCCCTGGCTCGGCTCCCACGGATGACTTTGTTCTGTCAGATGTGGCTTCTCATTACGAGCCCTCCAAGTGCCATTAGCGGTTTAACTGAGGGGAAATTGAGCCATATAAATAGCACCACTTCACCATCCTCTGTTTACATTAAGCTGGATTTCCCTTTTGATATTTATTGAGGGAGACGTGGATTTGTTTGAAGATTCAGCTCAACTTGTTAAGATTTTACTGGAGGAAGGAATCCAGCCACTGGAATTGCCAGGGGCAGCTCGGGGAGGGAAGGAGCAGAGCTGGGGCAGGGCAGCTCTGGCACAGAGGCGCTGCAGGAGGGGTCAGGCTCAGGAAATTCTGGGTGTGCAGAGCACTGCAGGAAGGGCAGAGATGCCTCATTGTTCTACGGGCACCTCTCATCCTGAGGGCCGGCAGTTTTTGGGCTCAGCGCTGGGCCTGGGGTTGAGTTTTGTCTCGCAGGGCTGAAATATCATTTACCATTTCAGCCTTAAGCTGATTAAGAAATTACAGTTTGGAGAATGGCATCGAGGAAAAACCTTACTGAAAAACTGCATGAAAAAATTACATTTGAGAAAGTCACTTTCTAGATATTCTTAGAAGCAAAACTTTTTTTTTTTTCATGGAGAAGAATTTATATTTTCACCTAAAAATAAAAGCAACTAGTTATGGTAAAAGGTGAGAGACACCTTTAGTTAAACTATGAGAAACACAAATTGTTTCCATTGTAGGAAGCAGTTTTTCGTCAGCTGCGGGGACAGGGGGTGTCCTGTGAGAACTCAGCCAAGCTGAATTTATCAGCTGCAGCCTCGAGGATGGAAAGGGGGAGGCCAAGGGCACAAGGCACTGCACAGAACGCACAGACAAGGAGAATGTTGGGCAGTTCCCCAACAGAGAACGCCTCAGGCTGATCCAAGGTGGGATCAGAGCTCTGCAGTGACAAAATCCCAGGATTTAAGAGCTTATCCAAATGGGAACCCCAGAGCCAAGTGCCTGATCCCCAACACCTCCCTGGGAAACACCGAGCCTGAGTCGGAGCTGTGCAGACTGGAGCGGCAGTTGTGGGGAATCGGAATTGCTTCCCACGGGATCTGGATCAGGGCAAGGTGCCCCAGAACCTGCTGCCTCCCAGAGCCTCTCGCAGGCCAAGGAGCCAAAACTGCTGAGCAGGGAACTGCCGGGGTTTCTCAACGCTTGTGAGGGTGTGAAGGAAGAGCTGCCAGGAGCCTCCTGCCCTCCGCCCTGCCCTCAGCTGTGTCCTGAGCCTTGCCCTCAGCCGTGCCCTCAGCCCAGGGCACTGCTCTGTCCCACAGGGACGGAATTTGGAACCTGCAGGGTGCTACCGAGCTCAGCAGAAATTGCACGTGCCTGATCCCAGCTCAGGGCGTGGGGATCTGGGGGAAGGACTGAAGTCCTCTGGGTTTGGTTGAGAGAATCCCTTCTCTGCAGGGACAGTTTTTGGCACAGCCGCCCATCCTCCAGGCAGGGCTGGGTGGGAAGGAGCAGAAAAAGGGGCTGAAGCGAGTCCCAACTGTTTGATGTCCACTTTCACTGGGCTTGGCTACCTCCACAACACGTAATAAAAAGCAAGACTCGATTATTTCCCATCCTCACGAGCACAGGGATGTTGCAGCACGAGCTGGGGCAGCGAAAGCTGCAGTTTAATAGAAAGCAGCAGCCAGAGAGGAGCAGCCAGCCCCATCCAGCATCTCCATGGATGCTTGCAGAGCTGCTCCCTGAGCCCTGCCCGGCCCCGGGCACCCCAGCCCCATCCAGCATCCCCATGGATGCCTGCAGAGCTGCTCCCTGAGCCCTGCCCAGCGCTGCCCGGCCCCCGGGCACCCCAGCCCCATCCAGCATCCCCATGGAGCCTGCAGAGCTGCTCCCTGAGCCCTGCCCGGCCCCGGGCACCCCAGCCCCATCCAGCATCTCCATGGATGCCTGCAGAGCTGCTCCCTGAGCCCTGCCCAGCCCTGCCCGGCCCCCGGGCACCCCAGCCCCGTCCCTCCCCTCCCGGGCCAGCCCCTGCTCACGCAGAACGCTGCCATTACTCACGGCTGACAGCCCAGCCCCGCAGAGCCTGGCAAGTTCAAAGCGCTCCCCACCTGGTATTTCTCTTTTACGAGCACGCCACTACAAAGTGCGGCTTTGGGAATGTTCTAACCTCCCTTTCCCACACACCCGAGTGTTCCTGTGCTCGCCTCCCTCTCGCCCCAGCTTTCACTGCACCGGGCACAGCTGAGATAGCTCAGATAAGGGGGTGAGACAGGGAAGAGCTGCTCAGGATTGGTGCTTGGCTGAGTTTAAAAGAAGCCACACTGAATAATTGGATCCCTGGGAGATTTTCAGTGTCCAGAACATCCCCCAGAACACGAGGCTGTGTTCACCAAGGACTGGGATGATGGGGAGCCACCTGACCCAGCCCAGGCTCCGTTTGCAGAGGCTCTGGGAGCTCCTCTGGTGTCTCTGAGGGTCCCAGGGGTGTGAGCCTGGGGGTGCTGCAGATGTGGCACAGGGGTTGGTTCTGTCAGGAACCAGCTGCTGCTCTGCTGCATTTCACATCTCCGAGTAAATAAATGAAGGGCCTCCACTTTCCCTGCACAGCGCAGTGTGTGTACATGGGTGTTATTTCCCCTATCAGATTCCTGTACAAAAACTGCTGTCAGGCTATTAATAATCGGGAAAAACACCTTGAAACTTGACTCAATGAGGGCACATTGCAAATGGGCTCTAATGGCTTTTATTCCTCATCTCTGTCACCTCAGATCTAATCTGCCATTTTCTCATTTTTTATCCTCTCTGGTCCCCTCAAAAATCCCCCAGCAGCTCTTCCTTCGGCCCAGGGAAGCAGTGAGGGGTCAGCAGGGGTTTGTGGGCAGGGAAAGGTCAGGGGGGTCAGGCAGAGCTGACACTGGATCCTGATTTTTTTCTCTGTTTTGGGGCCACCTCTGCATTTTTGGTGGAAACAACCAAATCTCTGCAGCCTCTGTCCCTGTGTTTGAGCTCACACCCCTGGGTTTGGTGTGGAACAGTTGTCTGAAGGAAGCACCAAAGGAACCAAAGGCTGCTGAGATCCTTCTCCTCTGGAAGAGATGAGAGGAGGAAGGGGAGAGGCCACTGCAGAGCCTCACACAGCGCTCGTGACCTGTTCAGGGCCTCTGGTCAGATTTTAAACATTCACATAACCCAGAGTTCTTAATTAGATATCACTACGTTTTTTAATTAGCTGGCGTTCCTGGGTGTCTAATTACCTTTAAACAATGGTCTCAGGAAGCCGGGGGAAGGCAGGAGGCAGCTCCTGGCAGGAGTTGTTCAGGGTGTGATTCTCAGAGAGAAGCCACCAGTCCCTTTCCCCTCAGCCACCTCGGCATCACAATCTGTTTGGGAGCTCCTTCTTTTCTGTTTTATTTGGTTATGCAAACATTAATTTAAGGAATATTTCTCAAGCCTCCTGTGGGAATCCAACCCAATTTCCAGAGACAAAGCACGTGCAGAAATGACTAACATTTCTCTTTGAGGAGGGGAGGAGATTTAAGGCTTTTGACTCAAGGTTTTTTCCCCCCTCTTTCTTCTCCTTTCTTCTAAGTATCTCTTTATTCATCACTTTAATTACCTAATCGTAAATTTCTTTAGGGGGTTACTTAGAAGGAAAATTAGCATCAAAGCTTGGCAGTAAATTCAGGGGCTTTTGGAGCAGGTCCAAGCTGTTTCACCTGTGATTAATTAGATGATTTTTTTTCTTTAAGTGCCAGAGGGCTGCTGAGGTCTTTAAGCAGTTACATGACTGCTGGCAGCTCAGGAATTATGATTGATGCTCTGGGCTGGCATTTAGGACTCCTGCTTCTCTTTGGAGCTTGCCTGGAGAAGGGAGAGCACAGAGCTGGGACAGAGGGCTCGGGGTGGCCAGAGCAGTCTGAGCTCTCCCACAGCAGGGAAGGCACTGGGACCATTTCCCTGCTGCTATTCCACAGGATTCAGGGGAGAGAAAGGGAGAGAGAAGCTCCTCCTGCTCGGATTATGTCCTACAGACTCACAATATCAAGTTATAGCAGAACTTCTCTTTAAAGCTTTCTTTAAGGAGTGGGCTGAGTCAAGGATGTAAACGAGAGGAAAACAGGACTGAAGCTCTAACCCCAACCCTGAAACTTGAAAAAAAAAGACTGAAAAATCAATTTCTCCTTCACAAAAAACCTGATACTCCTTTCTCCTGGCCCCAAAAGGCAAAGAATGAATCTCATCGTGCTTTTGTTTTGTTTTGTTTTAGCAGAAAACCAGAGAACCAAATTCCAGACTGATCTGGCTCCTCCTTCTGGCTGGAAACAAAAATCCTGTTGTGCCACCAAAGGGCAAAAAAAAAAACAAAACCCAAAGTAAAGCCAACCCCTGAACCCCCAAGTTCTCCATGGAAGCTTTAGCAGGAGTCAGGAACAGCTCTAATCTCATCCCCACACAGCTCCCACCCGAGCTGGGATGGAGGAGCTGGGGAAACCCGCGGGGAGAGCGAGCCCAGGGCTGGGCCTGCCCTTCCCTGCTCCAGCTCCAGCTGCTTTTGGGAAGGGGAGATGCCTCCTCCTCCCTCCCTGCTGCTGCTGCTCAGCTGCACTCGTGTCCTGCTCAGGGCCAGGGGCAGCGATCCCGGGACACTGCCCCGGTCCCTGGCACCGAGAGGGACCCTGCCCCAGTCCCTGGCACCAGAGGGACCCTGCCCCAGTCCCTGGCACTGGGAGGGGCACTGCCCCAGTCCCTGGCACCAGAGGGACCCTGCCCCAGTCCCTGGCACTGGGAGGGGCCCTGCCCCAGTCCCTGGCACCAGAGGGACACTGCCCCAGTCCCTGGCACCGGGAGGGACACTGCCCCAGTCCCTGGCACCGGGAGGGGCACTGCCCCAGTCCCTGGCACCGGGAGGGACCCTGCCCCAGTCCCTGGCACCGGGAGGGACACTGCCCCAGTCCCTGGCACCGGGAGGGGCACTGCCCCAGTCCCTGGCACTGGGAGGGACCCTGCCCCAGTCCCTGGCACCGGGAGGGACACTGGGAACAGGACTGGGCTTAGGGGACTCAGGGAACACCGGGGCAGCTCAGGAGGGTCAGGGAAGGAGAGGGATGGGAGCAGCAAAGAGCCCTTCCCTCAGCAGGGCCAGAGCCCCTGCCAGTTCTGGCTGAGACCTCCTCGTTCAGGCCCTGATTGGAACTATCAGCTCTTTGGGGTTTATCCCAGCAGGGAAAAGCATCTTTCAGACAGGAAATGCAGAGCCTGAGCTCAGAGGGGCAGGGGCTGCTCCTGCTCTGACACAACAAGTGTTGGACCTCGCTCAGAGACTGAACCTGAGCTGGCACCGATCACCCCCACAGCCAGGGAGCTTTGCAGCCCAAACTGAGCAGATCACAGACCACAGACCACAGACTCTCTGCCTCGATGGTTTCTGCCTTTCTGGCCCGAACAATGCACGAGATGCTGAAGATTCCCAGGTGGCAGCTCCAGGGAGCGTTTGCAGGCACCCACACACAGACTCTCTCCCACACCTTTGCTTTTCACAGCTTGTGACAACAGAGATTATTCCTTGCTGGAAGAATGTGGCATTGTTGACATTAAAAAAAAGGCAAAACAGGCCTTTGCTTTGCTTGAACAGCACAGGCTCTCTTGATCAGCTGTCTGAGGTGCCTCAGCTGTACAAAGCATTTAAACCTGTCTAACATCAAAAAGTAAGGTAAGACAAGTCACTTTGATGCTCCAGAGCACATGCCTAACATGATTATTGCAGCATCTTCCTGGTGATAATAGAATTATGCAAAGGAGGCCTTGACCCATTAATGCTTTTACCTTTCTTGGGATTTCTGTGCCTGTTCCCTCCTTCCCCAGCAGCAGAACTGCTGGCTCAGGCAGAGCAGCTGAACAAAGGCTGCGAGGGAGAGGAGTCACCTGCGAACAGGTTTTGGTGTTTCTTGCAGTTTTCTTAGTGCAAAATGCCCTGGCACTGCACAAAATCTGCTGAACATCAGAACACAGAGGCCCAGGCACACGTGGTTGTTTAAAGCAAGCAAACAATAAGGAAGAGAAGGGGATGTCACCCCTCTGTGCCCTGCTCAGACAGAATCACAGCTGGGAACAAGGGAACGTTCAGATGGTGACAACACAGAAACCCTGCAGGACCTCGGAATGAGCATCCTCTGGAGTCAGAGGCTGCAAACCCTGCCCAGGCTCCTCTCCCTGCTCCCAGCTCTGCTGTGTGCTCACAAAAACCCTGCTGAGGCCTGCCCTGGGACTCTGCTGCTGCAGCTTGCCTGGCCAGAGGGTGAGCAGAGCCCGGAGCACAAACCCTTACCGAAGTTTGCATATCCAGTGGGTGACTCTGGGCCAGCAAACTCCTACCAGGAGCTCAGCTGACTGCCTTGGCTCGGGCTCAGGCCTGCAAAGGGCTGGCAGGGGGAGAGCTGAGCACTTCCTCTGGGTTCTGTTTGCTCCAAGCACGGTTCACCGAGTCCTACTCGCAATCTGTCCTGAGCTGCAAATGTATGATTGCTTTGTTCCAGGGAGGATGAGTCCAACACATTAACGCTCAGACCTGGATCCAAACCCCAAACTTCCCCAGCACAGACACATTTCCATCTGGAGCTTTGCTCCAAGGTTTTTCTCTTGCTGCTCACTCGTGTTGTTGAGGGGAGCTCCCGAGTGCCCTGTGCTGGACCAGTTCTTGCTGCTGGACCTGTTCCAGCTGACAGGGATGCTGTTCCACCCGAGAGGGATGCTGTTCCAGCCCCCAGGGATGCTGTTCCACCCGAGAGGGATGCTGTTCCAGCCCCGAGGGATGCTGTTCCAGCCCCGTGAGCAGCTATGGGATGGGCACACCGACCCCTCACCCAGCTGTGCAGAGCTGGCACCAGAGCCAGGGCTTTGCCTCTGCCACCCCCTGCTCTTTTCTTTTCCCTCCAGAGGGAAAGTGCCAGCCCAGCTCTGCCCATTCCTCCGGGCAGGAAAGCTCCTGGAGCATCCCCTCGGAACAAAGCCCTTCTTCCCCTCTTTTCCTGTCTCAACCAGAAAAAAGGACCCAGACCTTATGCCCAAGCTTCGGGAATCTGTTAATTGGCTCCCCAGTAAAACTACAGCGCCTCTGCTGCCTGATAATGATTGTAAATGACAGGGACTATCAGGTTTACCTTGTGATGTCCCTGGGGAGCTTGCAGTTAGTTTAGTCTGAACTCTGCGTCAGCTGTTTGGGTTCCTTTCTTCTCGGCATGTGGTATCTGGACTCAAGCTGCAGCCTTTCAAACCTAATTAGTGTTAGGGGAAAGAGAGAGAGAAAAAACACCAAACACCATCAGTCTCCTCCCTCAGCTGACTCGGTAATGTACAGGCAGGGCCTGATTTATGGGACAAGTTCAGGGGGATTTTTTGTTTGGTTTTTTTTTTTTTTTGTTCTTTTCATGCTTATCAATCCAGAGTCTTGGGCTCAAACTGCAAAAAACCTGAATTTCAGTGTGCTGGAGTCTCTGAGCTCTGGGAGGTTCTGCAGAGGAGGTTGAGGCTCAGTGGAGTCTCTGTGATTGGGTCTGTTCTGTGCAGAGCTCAGCAGAAACTCAGGTTTTTGCCCTTTCCCTCACAGAGCGTTTTACTCTCCAAAATGTTTGTTGTTGAAATTAACAACGATGTTCTCAGTAACAATTCATATTAATGTTCAGCCAAATTCAAGCTGCCCACATAAGAAATAGGAGCACAATTGATTCATAACCTGCACCATTTTCACCTCCAGAGCACCCCCAGCCCTGGAGAGGCAGCAGCACAGGAGATCTTTTGGTTTCAGTGACTGATGGCAGAATTCTCTGGAATGGTTTCATTTCGCTCAGGAATGGGATGCACATATTTCAAATAGAGCTAATTAGTCTCTGGAACAGCTGCTGAAAGACGGGATGAATTTTTTGATTGCTCAGAATCTTTAAATCAAGACTAAATGTCTCTCTAGGAGAGCTGAAGCTGCAGCAGCACTGAAATCTTGACATGGGAAGGATCAGTGGGTAGAGCAGGGGAGAGGAGAAGGTTCCCTCTGCCTGGAAACTCTCCGAAATCCCACCAGGACTCTTCCATCTGTCCCTGTAGTTGCCATATTCTGAAAACATCTCTCTGTGCCCTTATCTCAGCCAGTATCTTTTGGAAAAAACCCTACTGTGGTTCAAATTCAGATCGAAGGCAAAGAGAGGCCTGGAGTCTCTCTCTCTCTCTCTCTCTCTCTATCTCAATCTCTTTTTTTTTAACTCTAAAATTGTTTCCCCTGCCTGCAGTGCATCAAATAACTCCTTTCCCACCCTGCCTCCCAAAGCTCATTTCCTCCACGGAGCCACTCTGTGGAATCTGTCACCTGCATTTGCCTGAGCACAGGACCCAGACGGGCTCGGGGAAGAATGGTGTAACTAAATCCACGCTGATCCCAAATCCTCTTACCAACATCTGACCACATTGTTGGGCACGGGCCTGTAATGCTGTTAGAGTAATTCCCAGTCTTTCAAAGTCAGGAGCTATAGTCCAGGGTGATGCAGGAGTGATACAGCTGCAGGGGAATCTGCACTTTACATATTTAACAGAAGCGTGCTGAGCTCTTTAACATATCATTGCTGTACTTTTTGACATCAAAAGGATTGCATTTCCATACTTGGATGAATTAATAGGATTTGCATGTCACCCTCATTCTGTACTTTCTTTGCTGAGTTACACTGCAGGAATTTGAGAGGTGGGGAAGCTGTGGAGGTGTGCTGCTGTGTGTGTGAGTCCTGGGGAACAGCACACGGCTCTGGGATGGGTTTGAAGCCGCCTTTAAAGGAGCAGCATTTCTGTGACGTGCCCAGGAGATGTTTCCTTGTTCCCCAGGAAATGTTTCCTCGTTCCCCAGCTGATGTTTGGCTGCAGCTCCAGGCAGCAGCATCCCTGGGAACGCCTCTGCTCCCAGAGACCAGGCCAAACTCTGCTCCTGCCACCCCTGACCCTGTGCTGCTGCCGAGCTTTTAAAGCTGGTCCTGCAGAGCTCAGGAACCCCTGGCTGGATCAGGAGGGGATTCAGGGCTCACCCGAGTCCCTGGGCCATGGGATGGAGCTCACTGAAATGTTCTCTGCCCATGGAGAGCCCAGGAGCTGTTGGAGCAATTGGCAGTGCTGCTCCAGCCTCCGAGAGGGCACATTTCACTCTCAGCTCACGTTGTGCCACCCAAATTCCTCTGCTGGTCTTGTTTCAAGCTGATCCAGCACCGCTGCTCCAAGTGCCCTGAGAAATTCCCAAAGGCAGCCAGAGGAGGGGATTCTGGGCTGCTGGAGGCTCCCTCCCTGCCCTCCCCTGCCGTGCCCACACCTTGTCCCTGGCACTGTGACTGGAGCAATGCTGGATTTCTCCCCGTGTTCCCTGGATTTTGGATTTCAGGACAGGCTGGACCAGCCCCGGGTGCCCCCGTCCCCTGCAGCAGAGCCGAGTGCTGACCATTCCTGGACAGGCTCGGAATCCTGTGCCTGAGTGAAATTCTATCCTTTCAGACAGGCCCTGCAATGTCTGGAGTCACTCCTGCGCTGACGGCGGCAGTCATTAATTACCCCCTGGCTGATTGACATATCAGTGAGCAGCAGCAATGTAACACTCTCCCAACGCTGCACCTTCGCAGGAAAGCGTAACTGGACCTGACACACTCATCCTGGCCAGCTCAGCCCTTGGTTTGGGTTATCCCAGTGCCGTGGAAGTGCCACCCCAGCACTGTGCCCTCGGCCCTGGGCTGGGAGAGGGGCAGGGTGGGCAGGGGGGGAAGGGGGGGAATGGGGGTGTCACAAAGGGGAGGTGGGAATTCGAGTGCATCATTTTCAAAGATGACTGAAAGCTCCAGCAGGGTGTGACCCAGCCGTGTGTGACAGCATCAGTCGGTCCTGACACGATGGTGGCACCAGGGTGGCACTGCCAAGGTGCCCTCTGTTCCTGCAGCTTTGGTTTAAGATCTCACAATTAATTTACCCATTTTGAAACAGAAAAGAATAATCTCATCCCTGCCCCTCATTTTCCTGATTTAAGAGAAATCCAGCTGCTGCTTGTGTTGGCCCAAACTGGGGTCAGAGTCCCTCCCCCAGCTGTGACAGGGACCGTCACTGGTTGCTCTCCTACTCTCGCTGGCTGAGAGAGCCTGGCACAACTCCCCCTGCTCTGAACGTGGTTCCTCCTCGACTTTCTCTCCCATTTTCAGGGAGCTGGGGAAGCTCCCACGGGCAGCAGGGCCCTGCAGTGCTGCTGAGCGTGCTGGGTGAGGCTGGTGCTGATGAACGGCAGCAGAGCAGCAGGAGAGCGAGAGGGATGGAGAGCAGGAGCCCATAACTCCCCGTTAAAAAATAGAGAGCCAGCACAAGTAACTCCCTGAGTGATGACTGATTTCTGGAGTGTCCCCCCGGATCAGGAAGCATTCGAGTGCATCATTTTTAAAGATGACTGAAGGTAGCTGGGATCCCAGCACTGCCCCTGTGCTGCTGTATCACGGTGCTGGTGCCATCCCTCAGCCCTGCATCCCCAGCAGGAAACTTCACCCACCCGGATCCGAGCTGAACCTGCCCCTGCACTCACCACCGGGGCTCTGAGGAGCCTGGGGGGCTGTGGGGAATGCCTGGGCTGCAGGCACAGCCACCCGCTGCTCCCCACCATTCCCTCTGCAGCGTTCCTATTTCCTTACACACCACCTTGCTGCTTCTCCCTGGCTCCCTGACTCCTCGTGGCAAGGGTTTCTTGGATTCTAATCCACTGTTTCTGAGAAATCACCGTTTCTGACCTGCCTCTGAGCCCGGAGATCATCTCACGAGCTCAGAAAATGCCTGACACATGGGGCTGTGCTCAGCTCAGCGGGGCCCGTGCTGAGCTCGGCAATTAATGGTCCTGCATGAGCCTGGTTAATTGTGGAACTCCCACCAGCCTCCGTGGGGAGGGGCTGCACTGAAGGTGTGAAGGGTCTGAGTGTCTCCCCCGGCCAGGTCAGGCGGCAGCAGAGGCAGCAGGGTCCTGTCCTGTGGCTGAGGTGTGCCAGACCCTGCCCATCCCTCTGGGAAATGGGAGATTCCCTGGCACAGGCAGAGCTTTGCCCCTCTCAGCTTGTTCCGAGGAGTGGGCACAGCTCTGAGCGTTCGTCCCGGTCAAGATCTATCCCAGGGATTTGTGGAGAGCTTGTTCAATCACAGGAAAGCTCCAGCTGGTTCTGTTTAGCTGTTTGGTGCTTCCAGGTTGGAAATTCCTGGGGTTGCTTTGCTTCCCAGCCCATCCCTGTGAATCTGAGCAGATTTCTGTGCTGCTCAGGGCTGCAGCAGGGCAGGCATCCATGTGCTCGGGACTGGGCTCAATTTGTTACTGTGTCAGAGATCTGACAGCACTGAAACCCCAGCCGTGTCAGCGACTGCAGATGTTTCCCTCTGCTGACACGCCACATCCTGGAGGGAGCTCGCAGGGCTGCACTCCCTGCCCGGAGGTGTCAGCTCCACAGGATCTGCTCACAGGGCTGAGAGCTCCTCTTTGGTGGTGGGATGTGAGCTGGGCACTCAGCCTCCCTCTGTGCCTCCAAAATCCCCAGAGGCAGCAGAGCACAGCCCAAGGGGTTTCACCTGAGCTGCCTCCTACTCCTCTGGAAATGGGTAAACCAGGCCAAGATCTCTCTGATTCATCTCCCTGAGAGAGGTGGGGAGGGACGGGGGGAAGCAGCCATGGGACTAAAGCAGAAAAAGCCCCAAGGATGTCAGGGTTCTCCTAAAGAGATGCTCTGGAGTTTTGCTGCACACCGAGGCCTTTGTAACACTGTTATCTTTATTCTCCTGATAAACCATCCTGGCTCCTTCAACCACTGAATTAACGCCTGAGTCAAACCTGTCAATGTCCCTCGGACACACAGCGCTTGTGGCTGTCTGCCTGGGCCTTCTGAAGGGCCTGGGTGGGTAATAATAAATAATAAATAATGCAGCAGGCATTATTTACATTATTTACATTATTTACATTATTTACATTATTTACATTATTGCAGCTGCCTCTGTGGGATTTGCTCTGAAGACCCCGCTCAGCTCTGCAGCTCTGGGGAGCCTTTGGTACCAGGCTGGGAGGGGCTCCCCAAAGCTCTGGCTCCGAAAAGAGCATCTATACAAACAGCCAGGAGCCGCGTGAGGGGAGAGGGGAGCGAGCAGGAGCAGAAAGAGAAAAAGACGGCGGCACAACCCAAGGCACAATGGTTCACAAAAGCAGGAAATCTCTCACCTTGGCCCTGGAATGTCATTGTCATGCAAAAACCCCAAAGCCCTGGCTATTTTTAGAAAGTCTCTCGCCTTGCTTTGCTTTCCCAAGGCTTGCTTTATTCACCCAGAGCTTCACAGGATTAAGAGAGAAAAGCTCTCCTGGGAGCTGCTGATGGACATCACCAGCAAAATGTGACTCCCCTGGCCCCGGGGGGTGGGCACAAACCCCCTGAGCCATTTGCTCCCAGGGCTTTTGAGGGGGGAGATTGTTCCTCCTTCCCCTTCCCGAGGACATGGGACAGGTGCTGCAAGAATTAAGACAAACCCACACTTTTTTTTTCAAACCTGGCAACCAAAAAGATGTAAAGGAGAAATCCAGGAGTTCCTGGGAGCACAGCCCTATTTCAGTCCAGGAGTTCCTGGGAGCACAGCCCTATTTCCTCCGGCTCCTCAGCAGCGAGCTGATTTAGCAGGCTCCAATTTGAAGTCTGTTTTTCGGGATTTGATCACATCCAATCCTGTCTCTCTGACCATTAAATCTAAATTTTGCCTTTGCTGGGCACAGCCTCTGGGGCCTGTGTGTCCATGCTCCCATATTGCACAGGGTGGGAATAAAGTCAAAGGTGGAATCTCAGCTCCACTCAAGATTTTGCCAGAAATGGAATTTGTTTCCAGTTCAGACGCTGTAGAATGGAGGAGCAGGGGAGTGATGGAGATCAGAGCCCCTGCCAGGTCCTGGAGGGGCTGCAGCTCCAACCCAGCACCTCTGAGGGCAGACCATGGACTGCCAAAACCCCTCCTGAGCAATGCCAGGTTCCAAACCCCCGGAGCAGCAGCACAGACCCTTCCCAGGCCGAGCAGAGCAGCTCTGGCTGCGAGCTGGTGGCAGCAGCTCCGTGCCTGGGATGAATCACGGAGTTGCTGTGCCTTCCCTGGACGGATTTGGGTGTCTGATATTGCCTGGATACCTTCTCCTTGTGTCAATATTTTCGCTGTGGAACAGTACACAGCCTTCTACCTGAAATTTTACAAACTGGCAGGGTACTATTACAAAAGATTACTTAATTGCAGATTACTACTGTACATTTGAATCTCAGTATCTTATTAAGCTGTCAGCTTTAATTACCATTATATGTTTAGATTATGCCACAGATTATTTAGTTCGGTACCTTGGTTTGCCAACCTGTTTGCTTGGTGACATGACAGGGGGGTAATTACAGCATTACTGGAAAACCTAAATTTTTCCATGGGAAAGACGAGAAGCCCTTGGCACCAGCAGTGACCCCACAACTGCTCGTTGCTCCGTGGGGGTCTGGTTCTCTCAGACCTGTCTGGGTCCCCACCCTGGGGGGAAGGGGAGTGCACCATGGGGTCTGTGGGGTGTGAAAGGGTCACAGGGAAACCCAAACCCAGCTGAACTGTGGTGGGTTTGGGCTTTGCTGCAGTCCTCACCTCCCTCCCCAGACACCCGGAGTGCCCCAGGGCTTCCCTCCCAAAGGCTGTTTCCATCACGGCCAGGATGCGAAATGCCCTGGTTTTGTGTGTCCAGGCTGGGCACGAGGGAGGATTTGGGTGTCCAGGGTCACTGGACACGCAGCCAGGACCCCTCCTGTCCATCAGCAGTGGCCACCCTCAGCTGGGAGGGAGGTGATTTCCACACTGACAGATTAATGGCTGATGTGGAGAAGTGAAACCTGTCTCAGCCTTGCTTTGCAAATCCCTTTCACTCCCCGATTGTGACATCCTGTAACCAGCACTGCTCTGCTGTCTGCAGCAAACTCCAAATCTGAGCACTGGCTGAGGACAGAGCCTCGTGCCCTGCACTCCAGCTACTCCAGCTCTGAGTGATAACACAAACCCCTGGAGCAGGACAGTGATGGAAGGGCTGGAATCTCCCTCCTGCCCTGAGCCTCTTTCCACACCCAGGTAGGAAGATGCAGGGTGGGTGTAAGGCACAGCATCTGTATCTGTCACTGCAGATGGAGAGACGTAAATTACAGGTATAAAAATCCATACTATTTACTTCCTCTCTGGATACAATCACCAGAGTTCTATACATCTTTATATTTATGTGGCAATAAATACATTAGATAAAAGTAATCTATTCAAGTCGCAATTACCTCTTACTCAAATATACCTTGTAACGAATTTGTCTCCTGTTCTGATGCTATATGCTGTGTATTGATATTATTTTGTCTGGTTATTATTAAAAAAAGCCCGTCTCTGCCTTACTCTAATCTTTTCCTTGGCACAGCCATTGTTTTAAAAGCCTAGAATGATAATAAAGTATAGGGAAAACACTTAGGAGAGCCATCCATTTCTCAGCCCGTCCTCGGTTAATTAATACTCCGTGTTCTCCAGAGGAGAAATCTCAGCTCCTTTGCCAAATTAAGGAAGGAAGAGATGCCATAAATATTCTGCCGGGCTGGAGTCGGTTTTGCTTCCATTGCAGTTCTGAGCTCCAGCTCTGTTTGCCTGGAGCTGAGCCTCCCCAGCCTCGAGGAAAAGGGATTGTTTTTCTCTTTTGGGGGGATGAAGGGGCCTCCCCTCGCTGCTGCTGGACAAATGACCCCTCAGTCCCTGCCCTGGGACCATTGCCCCTCCAGCCAGGGGCTCCTCCCCGCAGACCTTGGGCTTCCCTGGGGATTTGCAGGAGGAATTCCTGTGTTCCTTGGAGCAGTGCTGGTACCACTCCTGCCTTCCACCCTCCTTGGTCCTTGCACCGTCCACCTGAAGCCAGAATTCTGCTAACCCAGCCACTGGGGCTGTTTGAGATGTTTCTCTTCAGTCAGAAAGATTTAAACCTCTCCTTATCTGTGTAACCTCTGTGGGTTGGGGAGGGTGAGACTTTATATAAAAAGAAGCATCTCCCCTTTAAGTGTTTGGATTCCAAGTGTGCCCTACAGCAGAGAAAATTCCATCCCCGTTGGCTTCAAACATCAGAAACTAGAACGAGGCAGCAGCACCAGTTTAATGCCAGCAGCTCAGCAATGCCTTTGGCCTGGTGGTTTTTTCCTGGCTAATTCCCCACAACGTTCCCTCCTTGGCAGTTTTATTTCCCAAAGAGAAAGCAGGGACTTTGTCAGGGAGAAGTTTCCTGATGAGAGATTAGAATCATAACCAAATTAAATGATTGTCTCTAACTAATTAGATTAGTTTAAATTGAATAATGAAACCTTTAGCTGTATTTAATGTAACATGCCTGAAGTCCAACGATTAGTCTGCTGAATGAAGCTAAACAATTAAAAACACAATCTATTTTATAGCTTATTTTATAGGAACAATTGGAAAAACTATTACTGCTGAAATCTGCAGAGGAAATGCACAATTACGAGCCCGAGAGGAGCAGCCAGAGCAGGGAGTGAGCAGCAGGGCCAGGTGAGGCACCAGGAAGGACTTGGGCCTTCCCCCCAACCAACACAGGCCAGCTCTGGCATTTATCACTTCATTACTGAGGTCAGGGGAGAAAAATACCTTAATTCCCAATTCTTGGTCACAGTAGATCAATGTTAAAATTTAAAAAACCCATAAATATTTAATGCCTCAGGTAAAAATCAGAGGATCATTTTGAGACACGTGTTTTCGTGACTTGTGCTTTGCATGGCCATCAAGGAGGAACTCTGTAATGTACAGCCATGCATCCATCCTTTATCCATCCTTCATCCATCCTTTATCCCTCCATCCCTCCATCCCTCCCTCCATCCATCCATCCATCCATCCATCCATCCATCCATCCATCCCTCCCTCCATCCCCCATCCATCCATCCATCCATCCATCCCCCCATCCATCCATCCCACCATCCTCTTCCTCTTCCATCTCCATCCATCCCCCCATCCATCCATCCAACCATCCTCTTCCTCTTCCA